>JAEQBH010008000.1:0-135509 GCA_016808115.1 Tetrastigma voinierianum | reverse complement strand
AACATGGCACAAAACTCTGGTCCCGAACTCACTCAAAATCAGCTTCAAAGCTACCCAAAAAAACCTGGATATCATAGCTCAAAACCGTAAAAATCAATTTTTGTGTCCGGAACACAACCAAACAGCCCCTTGTGGCTTAACCAAGACCAAAACAAAGATTTAGATGAAATATAAACCCAAATATGAAGGTTCCCTACCCTTTGGCAAAGATGAAACTTTGAGTCCCTCAAGACCCAAGACCCACGGCCTTCCGAACTTCGCTCGAATCTTCGACTTTAAAATTTTGATTTTGGTGTCCACGCATTGCCCCCTCGACGAGCACGACTTTGGTCTCTCGCCCGATTAAACCGAGCCATCGATCGTCAGAAATCTGTAGAGATAAGGTAGCTTCTCTCACTAGCTTTTCTTCCAAATCTAAATCTTCTGAAACTACGTGTTGCTCCCGTTGCATTCACGTCGTGTTCCCTCGGCCGAAGCATTTAAATTTAAATCTTGGCTTGACGGATTCCGACCACCCGATCTTCATAGATCGTAGAGAGAAGAAGGAGTTTCTCTCATTTATCTCTCTAACTCAACCCACTGCCGGTTTTCCCCTCTAAAAATGAGCATTTCTTTTTTTTCTTCTTTTTTTTTGTCTCTCTTAGCTTAAGTTGGACGTGGGGCCCACTTCGCTCCACTCATCCATGACCTGTCCGGGTTCATTTCTATCCCGAAACCATTTATTTTCGTCTCAGTTCAATTTATTTTAAATGAACTTAACTCAAGTCATTTCCTAACTCTCGAGATTTTTAAGAAAATCTCTGCTCCCGGCTATTGTGATACCTAACTAAAATTTATGAAGAATTCCCACTACTCTAGGAATTCAACGAAACTTTTCGAAGTTAATCAAGCTGCGGAGACGACTTTAACAACGCAAACTGCTTCAGCCATTCGAGCTATAGGGAATTTTCTAGGCTTCCCTGAGCCATTTTAGTAATTTATTATTTAATTTTTTTATACTTTTAGAAAATTTTAAATTTTCCAGGGTTTTACATTCTTCCTCCCTTAAAAGAATTTCGTCCCGAAATTCCACACATATCCACATCAAATCACATGCATATGCCACCACTCACAACCACATGCATAATGCAGTCATACACAACCACATGCATGCGTAGCTAGCCATTTAACACAACACTAAACCGGCGCACCATCCCTAAACAAAAAGGGATAGGTGGTCCGCATCATGTCCTCGCGCTCCCACGTTGCCTCTTCCACTCCACGTTGTTGCCACAACACTTTCACTAGCTTCACGGTCTTGCGTCGCAAAACCTGATCTTGGCTATCCATGATACGCACTAGTCCCTCCTCGAAGGTCCCATCTGTGTCAATAGTAATATCTCCCCAATCCACGCATGAGCCGGATCTGAGATACTTTACATGGAGACGTGAACACCTCATGAACACCGTATGACAATAGGCAGCAATGGCAATTGGATACGCTAATGTGCCCATCCTCCTCGAAAGTGCATCCCCAAAGGGCTCAAATGTACATCGGCGAAGCTTCCTCGTCAGCCGGAACCCGACCACCTTCCTTCTTTAGGCATCACCTTCAAGAAGACGTGATCACCCACCTCGAACTCTAAAGGTCGACGTCTCCTGTCAATGTAGCTCTTATGTCGACTCTGAGCAGTGAGAAGACGCTGCCGTATCAAACCCACCTTCCCCGAGATGTCTCTAATTGGATATGGACCAGTGATGGAGCTCTCTCCCACCTCTGTCCAACAAATTGGTGACCGACATGGTCTCCCATATAAAGCCTCATATTGAAGTCCCACTACGTAAGGATATACTTAAGACTTTTGTGGTCTGAAAACATCTCAAACTATTCACCGTATAGATAGTGACGCCAAATCCTCAAGGCGAAGACTATGGCCGCCAACTCCATGTCGTAAAGGGGCAATATTCGCTTCATGATTCTTCTGTACGCCAGAACCATAAGCTACTACCTCCCGAATCGAATCGTAACGCATCCTACTGGTCCTCGAGGCATCACAAAGCACTGTGTACCCTTGTCCCATTTCCCGGACTCTCGTAACGTCGGCGAGCCTCCTTTTAATTTCTCGAATGCCCTCTCACACGGTCACTCCCACTCATACTCGACCTCTCCCGGTCAACCTTGTCATATGTGCAAATACTTTTTTTTTTTTTTTTTACTATGTACCACGCTCATACCAAGCCGATACATGTCTTAAATCTCACCTTAGTTAGTCGACTTCTTTGTTGAATTTGACATTCAACTGATGTTCTCGCAAGGTCTGAAGAACAACTGTCAACAATTTTCCTGATCCTCCTCTGTTTCAGAGTAGATCAAAATATCTTTCCACAAAGACTACTACAACCCGATCTAGATAGGGTTGGCAAACCCTATACCCGATCCCCGATCGTCACCGGCACATTCAGCAACCAAGGGCACCACGAAGTCTATGCCCATATCGCCTCTAACGCCGTGTTAGGTGTCCGCCTCCCAACTCTCAGCCAGGATAACTAGTGCGAGATTCATCTTAGAATACTCCGTGGCCCCTCCGAATGGGAACGTATGTATCATTAATCCTGGCAAGGAATACGATCTATCGTGACTTTGTTCAATTGCTGATAGTTTATACACAATCAAGAGTTTTGTCTCCTCCTCTTCACAAATGTAACCGAGCGCCCTCACGCAGGAAGTGCCAGTCCAATATAACCCTCGTCCTAAAATTTTGTATCTGGACTCTGAGTTTCTTCAACTTAACTGGTGCCATCCTACAAGTTATAGAATGCAAGACGACCTGACAGGTCTTTGTACTCCATGAAGTCTACATCCTTCTCGGAGGTAACCTGATAGATCATCCAAAAAAACATCCCCTTACTCTCAACCACCCGAGGTAGACCTGCTCCGCCCGCCGTCCCTCCCTGCAAGGCTTGCCAACCAACCCAACAATCTTCGTAACATCTAGAGTTAGTACAGCCCGGGGGGTAAAGCATCATGCTTATCCCCTGAAACATCACATAAACACCGGTCCCCAGGCGAGGGCGGTGACTCTCCCAATCACGACTCACGAAGACCCTGGCGGTGTCGTCATCCACCCATCCCGAGGATATCATCTAGTCCCGACATCTTCTTGACCCTTAGGTCCACAAATAGAGAATTTTGTATTCCTACCTCACCATCCCAACATGTCTAACTCCAATCTCTGTACTTCCTAGTTCCTATAAGAACTTCATAATTTTACCGCTTTTCCAAACTTAAGCATTCACACATGTGTCAATAGAAATTTGAGATTCCTTTTGCTAGTCTACCTAGTAGTGCATAATCCAACCACTAATAGACATCACATCATGAACTACTCCGTTCATTCATTTTCTGAACCCCTAAGGTTATGTTCTCTAACCCTAGTGTTCATATATTTTCCTATATACATCCTACCATGTATATAATCCACAAAACATGTAACACACATCATGTAACACACCAAACACATACATGAAAACACACAATGCATGCAATGGTCTAATCTCAACCTGTAACTCCTAGGTAATCACCTACCTAGACCCTGATACTAAAGCTATAACGCTGGCATCAGACACCGAGCACTAGGTAATCACACCCTAAGCTCTAACACGAATCTATACTAAGATGTGCTGTTCCTACACATCAACAACATGTCCTAGACCCATGCCCCCACCAAGCCCTAAGTATTTGCATACCTAGGCTTTGATACCAAGCTGTGACACCCCAAATCCCGAGGGTTTGTTGACAACCCTCACAACTCCAGAGTATCCCAGATGCCTGCAACCCGACACCACTTCATTAAGTCCCCTTTTCCCAGGACCCAGGATTTAACAAAATCGGGCAAAAAGCTCCCCTGGTACTGGAGCTCTTTACTCCCAAAATAAGAACCTCGTACAATATTGCCAAACGACTACACTGGGTCCACACACGAGCAAAATGGCCACGTAGGGCCCATTTATCCATATAAATACAATCTATCACCAAAGCCACCAAGAGTTATTACATCACTCTTAATACAAAACATTATAATAAAACTAACATGTTCTAATCTAATATACAAAATATGAATCAAGGCCACAATCCGACCCGCTTCATAATCCTGAACTTTAAGGAGCACCGTCTGTCTGCACATGTCCTGTACCTAAAAGGGAGGGTCCCATCACTCTGTGAGCTTAACGCCCGCAGAGATAAGTCCCACAAGGACTATTCCCACCTAAATTCACATGAACGGTCAAACAACCAAGCACACACCAACCTAGGACATGCAACCTAACATAGAATCTACTTCTATCATGAATGAGAGACGCTGAATTATCATGTCCCATGTATCAAGTCCTCGACGACTCCTCTCACACATGATAGAACCCCATGCATGATAAAAACCTTTATTTTCTCGGATCACATCCAATGATCATTTTATAAAGTCATTTTCATTTCTTTTTCAAATCTAAAGGCTTTTTGGATGATCCCTTATAAAATCATTTATTTCATAAAACAAAAGCTTTTTGTTTTATAAACCCATACCCACTGGTTTTATCCTCCAATGCCACTTGATGTGATCAAGTGTCGTGTGTATATGTATTTGTGGGCCACAGATTTTTAGGGTCTCACCTTCAGACGCCGCACGCCGATTGACATTTTCTCGGGTCTTTCACCGACGGAGCCAGTGTCTAACCGCTGTGTTCCGTGTGTTTTTCACCTGAGGGGGTGTCTATCCCTACTTAAATTGCCCAACACACAGGTATTAATTTCATACTATGCAACCGTGAGACTCAACGGACTTTGTCCCATTTACCGATTTCACCATCAACACCAAACACAGTGTTGATTGTCAACCATGCAAACCGTGGATCTCCATTGGACTTCATTCAAGTATAATGAAGTTCATTAACCCATTCACCAAGGATGGTGAATGAAAATGACTACGCACTCACACCCACACCACCATGCGATGTCCTCTGGCACCAAGCAATGCAATCTGCGTTATCAGACTTAAGTCATGCCCAATGTATAATTACCTCTACATGGACACCCTATACCGCACACTACATCGTGTACCATGGACACTCATGTCTAATGCACACAAAATTCCATACATTCATTAACGTTAATATACATGCAGTCATACTAACATTTATCACATTCATGTCAACACATCAAACAAGCATGCATCAACATCATTCCGACTACTACTTAGACGAGTACTGTCATACTCAAATCCCTAGGCTACATCATGGTGCATAATGCCCAATAAACTAGCCTACAACATGCCATGCAATAGCCATGTCCACACGAAAACACATCACAAACCCAATATGTTAGAGCACACATATTGGCATCCAAGCATGACACATCTTAACCAAGAAATGTCATTTCAATCAACCACACAAACACATGTTAACATTTCATCAAGTCACTACCTAGGAAAGTAATGACACACCTCATTTACTAGGCTAATTCATGGCATATCATGCACCTAACATAGCCTACATACAACCTCAGCTTTTGCCATGTAATGGCCACTTTAGCTAATAATAACCCTCACATCCACACAACCAACAATTAGCACAATTGTTGTAACAATCAATTTTTCAACAAGGATGTGAGCACCAATTTCATTAAAAATTATATGGTCAGATTCTAGACTCCCAGATCTTTCCATAGAGTCCAAGAACACCCCAAACGGAGCTCAGACGAGAAAGTTATGGTTGTCCAGTTAGAGGGCCCTGGGTGATGAACAAAGGATCGATTTAATGGAACCAATAGGCCTACTTTTTTCACTCTAGCTTTGGACCAAATATGAGTTCAAATTTTATCAAGCCATATATGGATGGATGTTAGACTCAAAGGTCTTTCCATAGAGTCCAAGAACACCCAAAACGGAGCTCGGATGAGAAAGTTATGGCCGTCCGTTGAGGCCTTGTGACAAACAAATAAGCAATTGGCAAATGTACGAAACCCACGAATCAAGGCTCTGCGCCTTTAAAGCTCCCGTACTTGCTATTTTTCATACCCAAACTCATCTAGGAAACAACCCTTTCACCCGACAACAAACCTGCCCCAATTGATTCCACAATTCATCCATAAACATGGCACAAAACTCGTCCCGAACTCAGCCCAAAATCAGCTTCAAAGCTACCCAAAAAAAAACTAGACATCATAGCTCAAAACTAGAAAAAATCAGTTTTTGTGTCCGAGAACACAACCAAACAGCCCCTAGGGCTCAACAAAGACCAAAACAACATTTAGATGAAATATAAACCGAATAGGAAGGGTTCCCTACCTCTTTGAGCGAAGACAAAACTTTTTGGAGTCCCGAAGACCCAAGACCCACGGCCTTCCCGAACTTTCGCTCGAATCTTCGATGAAAATTCTTGATTTTGGTGTCCACGCATTGCCCTTGACGAGTACTCTGACTTTAAGTCTTGGCCCGACGGAAACCGAGCCGCTAATCGCCGTAAATCTTAAAGAGAACGTAGAGCTTCTCTCACTAGCTTTTCTTCTCCAAACCCAAAATCTTCAGTGAAACTGTGTGTTGTCGATGCCCTTGCATAGCCCTCGTCGAGTAGATGAACTTTAAATCTTGGCTCGACGGATTTCGACCACCCGATCTCCGTAGATCGTAGAGAGAAGGAGGAGTTTCTCTCCTTTCTCTCTCTAACTCAACCCACTGCCGGTTTTCCCCTCCAAAAGTGAGCATTTCTTTTTTTTCTTTTTTTTTTGTCTCTTAGCTTTTAAGTTTCCGACGTGAGGCCTTATACTTCACTTCATGCGCCCATGACTCCATCTCTCCATCTGGTTCATTTCTATCCTTGAACCATTTATTTTCTGCCTCAATTCAATTTATTTTAAATTAATCTAACTCACTCATTTCTAACTCTTCTTGAGATTTTTAAGAAAATCTCGTTCCTGGGGTTACTAGATACCTAACTTCAAAATTGGCAAAAGAATTCTACTACCTAGGAATTCAACGAAACCTTCGAAGTTACTCTCGTTGTGGACTCCAGTCAACGACACAAATTGCTTTCATCATCCGAGTCTGTGGAATTTTCTAGGCTGAGCTTACTCAAAGAATTTATTATTTAATTTTTTTATACTTTTAGTAATTTAAATAGTTTATTAAGAATGATATAAAGGTATTAATGAGCTCCTAAACTAATTCCTAACTGTTATTTACTTTATACTTAATTTTATCTGAACCCGTGTTTTTATAGTAAAGTATTTGTTAAAAACAAATTGAAAATGATAATATTTTTCAATATTAGTAAAAATCTGAATTTTATTTCATAATTTAAAATATGGTAAATATTACAATAAGCCACATTAAGCCTATTTGCACAATTTTTTTTATTTTAATTTTATGTGGTGGTTACGTTTTGGTTTAACTTAAAAAGATTTTAGTAATATCAATGAATTATTTTTAATTAGAATAAAAATTAAATATCATTTATTTAGCAAATAAACATCAATTTAAGTAGAATTAAAAATAGAATCAGTTATGTAAAAAAAAAATAGAAACCCAAATTTTGATTTAAAGACTATTGCAATGTAATTCTATATAAATTGTTATGAATATTGTCTAACAAATGTATTTTTGTTTATGATGATGTTTTTTTCAACCGGATCAAGCCGGAGCAGCACACGTTGGCCGGATTTGGACAAATGCCGGGGCCGGGTCTCAGCGCCCCGGATCGCCGCCCGAGATGTGGATCGCCGCCGAAATGGCCTCGCAGCCACGGCTGCTTCCTCGTAAAACAAGAAAGCAGGAGTCGGCGGGGTTTCGCCTGCGGGTCGCCCGATGCCTAAGCCGCTTCTCGAGAGAAAAAAGAGACCGCTTAGAGGGCGAATGTGCTATGTATCTTTCACCGACGGGGCGGCCCGTATTTATAGTATATGTTTTCCCAAATGATGCGGATAGATTCTTCCTACTGATTCGATATTTCTTGCTTTTATCGGTATCGGATTTGATTGACATAGCACTTTATTTAGAATTATCCTTCTTCCCTTATTATGCGGGATCCCATTGATCCGTTAGATATCGTTATATCGTGAATTATTTTAATATCTCCTCACGATGAGATCTAGCCAGATTCATAGGATAATACGTTATCGGGGATTTTATTCCTCCTATTTCCCTTATCGATGGGATTTAGTTTGATTTATAGGATGTGGGCTTTCGGGACATCCATAACCGGCCTTAGGCCAAGTGACGGGGGGCCCTCATTCTGGGCTGGCGTCTAAGGCCTGAGCGCTTCAATGGGCGCGCCTCTTCTTTGGGTCTGGCGAGTGGGCCTGCGAGCCCATTTTTCAAACCCTATCAGTTGCCCCCCAGCCCTTGTGTACGATGTGCGTGGGCAAGGGCTGTAACGTTTCTCGTACCGGATGCAATTTCCACGTGTCTGCTCGGGGCTGGGTTAGTTAAGGCTTGATCGCCGTCATACGTCTTGCGATAATTCACCTTGGTTTTCGCGCCACTTCTCCACTTCTTTCGCCTTCGCTTCTTTCGTTGCACTTCCCTCCTGCCTTGTGTGCTCCCGATCCCGAACCTCTCTTTGCTCCTTTACTGAAGTTCAGATTTCACTTTTCTCCTTAATTTTTCGACTGACCCTTTTGTGTAGAGTCTTTTTCTGGCGTTTTTCCTGAGGTAGCTTTTTTCGTTTTATTCCTGGGACCACTGCATCCTTATCCCTTTGGTCTTTTTCGACCGATACGACGAGGCGCTAGGGTTAGGTTGGCCAAGTTTTGTTTTCATTATTTGCTTTCATCATGGGTCTGGGTCGCTTTCGCTATCGAGGTGACTTCTGGCCAGCTGCGCTCTAGGCTGGGATCAAGTGACGCCTCAATCGCTCTGGCCGGTTGAACTTCGCTGATGCCCTGTGGGTGCCTCTTTCTCGACAAGTGCAAGTGGCGGGACCTGATTAAATATTCCTGAGGGTCGAATACTCCCAAAACTGCTGCTCAAAGATAAGCTTTAATTATGGGGCCTAGCAAGGTAGGTCCCTCATATGGGGCCACATTTTCTAGATGTTATCGACCTCCTTTGGCGTTCGAAAGGGTCTCCTAATGCCACCTCCCATGTGGTTTCCGTGCCTAAGATGGTGTGCTTCTTTTGAAGTGGCCTTCAATAATGGTCTTCGCTTCCTCCTAATTCATGAAAGGGGTTTTGTAGCACTTCCATGTCCGTCCTTCACTCTCGCCCAATGGTCGGGGTATTTCTGCTGGGCCTATTGGTTATTTTCTTTAGGGACGTGGACTCGTGTCTCAATATAGCTTTGTTCCTTTATCTTTAGCGAAGGAAACCTCCGAGGGCTTCTCTCTATTTTTCCCACTGCTCTGCACCCTCCGTGATTTTCGATCTTCCTCTTCCCACAGTTTTTAAATTTCTTACGCCATTTCTTTGTTAGTGGCTCCAATTAAATATGACCCTCTTGACAAGGACGACACCCTGGGTGTTCCGATTACTTGGACCACCCCCGAGAATCTACGTAAGTGTTCATGAGCTTTTGTATAATCTTTATGGGGTTATTGGTATTTCTAATTCTCGCATTGTCTACATGCCTCCTTGCGCCTCGACCGATCTCATCACGAAGATAACGCTATAGCGTCGGCGCTATCGAAGGTCCCCTCGCCTCCCACGCGGAGCCGATCAAGTCGACAACCCTCGGCCCTTCTCAGCTCGAGGTCAGCCCGCTCCGCCGTTTCAGGCCTCGCCTCCTTCCACCATGAAAGTCTCTCCCATCTGCCCTCCACAAACCCACCCGCGAGAGCGCCCGCTCCTGCTTGAGACAATGTCTCAAGCCCCTGAGTGTGAAACTAAGACCCCGGACTCCGTTGAGAAGGTCGGCCTAGCTTGGTCAAGGTTCCGGGTGATTGGGTGGGCGTTTTCTCCTCTTCTCCTCCGTCTACCCATGTCCGAAAGCCGAAGCAGCGCTTGTCGCCTCCGTAACAGGCCCTAAAGTCTGAAGCCCGCAGCCCGCTCGGGCCCCGCCGCGAAGGCAAAAGGTCCCTCGGGTAGGGTCGTTGGCGGTCATGCCCATCATTGTCTGGAATCCGCCAGCGAAGAGTGTTAGGCCACCTTCTCCGAGGGCGGAAGAATTGAGGAGGAAGGACTCCTGACCGAATCATGAGATGGCGACCCGTTTCTCAATGCCGAACTCATGGCAGGCACTGTCTCGTCCATTCTTAAGGATTCTGATCTCAAGAGGTCGAGCGTGCTGCTCATTGATGAGGCTTTAGCTCTATCCCTCCAGGGGGTCACCTTTGTAAGTTCCCATACCTTGAGCAGGTTTGATTCCATCTTGAGTCGAAAGTGTCGACCAAGGCCAGATATTGATTCTAAGGTCGACGTGGCAGTGGCTACCATTTGAAGGGTTCGCCGTGCCAAACTAAACTAAGGTCATGCCAAAGCCATTCGGTTTACAAGGGAGAGGGTGGCTTCCCTCACATCTAAGGCGAAGTCAACTCGCCTGGGTGCAACGATGACCGAGGAGGCAGTGAAGCTTAAGTCTGATTTGAAGCATACCACGTCGGCGCGCGCTCGGGCCGAGGGTAGAGAAGATGAGGCCTCGAAACAATCCTGAGAGCCATCAAGGCTGGGTTTCTCGGGGTGGTTCGGATGAGCTATGGGTCGTACAAAATGACTTGCTGAGGCTAGGGATCTGCCGCAGCTTGCCTGGGTGATGAGCTCGATGGTTAGTGGATGAAGCTTCACATCCTGCGAGCCGTGAGTCTAAGGAAGAACTACATGCTGGCCAAAGATGAACCGCGCGATAAGACTCGCGCTTATCGGGATGGGTCTCGCCTGCAGGCCTCCGAGGCAACCACGAACGCCCCGACCGAGGAGTGCCGCTGGTCGCATGGGACCTTCATCAACAAATAACTCTAGTTGCTCGGGATGAAGAGTAGGAAGATTGAGGGATGAGGCTCACTAATGGGCTTCTAGGTGGCCAAATTTTCTCGAGCCGCTAATGCCTACCCCGGCTTGGACTTCAACTTTGACATCCTTAACGATGAGGAGGCTGAGGAATCCCTCTCTGCTGACTATTCTGGAGAATCGGACACCCCCATTGAGGCCCACTCCCCTTCTTCACCCTCTGCTCCTCCTTCTGATGCCCGACGCGGCATACTCGATGCTCTGCTTTGTTTTATTTATTTTTGCGTGGTCTGGACCCGTGGACGATATGTAGCCTTTTCCTTAATAA
Organism: Tetrastigma voinierianum; assembly: GCA_016808115.1. Taxonomy (NCBI): domain Eukaryota; kingdom Viridiplantae; phylum Streptophyta; class Magnoliopsida; order Vitales; family Vitaceae; genus Tetrastigma; species Tetrastigma voinierianum. The sequence goes on along the minus strand of JAEQBH010008000.1, from coordinate 124,277 downwards.
ATGTTCTTTTTTTTTTCTTTTTTTTTTAATCACTTATGTCTCTACTTATGCATTTTCAAGGCTGGTCTCAGATGAACCGAATTAATTTCTTGGCTACATTGCCCGAGCTGGGCCCGCTCCTGCGGCGCAGTGCTCCGGGTCAGGCGGGCAGAGTTGCGCCGAGCCTTAAATCGAGAGCCGTCGGCTGCGCCGTGGCCTCGCGGCCAAAAGCCCGAGCCAATCCGACCTTAGGCTGCATGGCCTGTGCAGAGTAGTTGAGATCGTTAAACTGAGCTACTGGGCTCTAGGCGCTGAGGCCTTGCGGGCTGAAAAGCCTGAGCTGATCTAACTCTTAGGTTTCATGGCCTCGTGCAGTAAAGCTCGAGCTCGTCACACCGAGCCACTGGGCCCGGCGCCGAGAGGCCTCAGGAGGCCGAAAGCCCGAGCCGATCTCGACCTTGAGGCTAAGCATGGCCCCGGGGTGGGTGCAGTAGTCGAGCTCGTCAAACCCGAGCCACCGGGCCCGGCGCCGAGGCCTCGCGGCCAAAAGCCCCGAGCTGATCCGACTCTTAGGCTGTACTGCCCGCGCAGAGTGGGCCGAGCCTGCCAAACCGAACCACCGGGGTCCCCGGTGCGAGGCCTTGTGTGCCGAAAGCCCCGAGCTTATCTAACTCTTAGGCCGCATGGCCCTCGCATGCAGTAGTCGAGCTCACAAACCGGGAGCTACCGGGCTCCGGCGCCGAGGCCTCATGGGTCAGTGCCCGGAAATGGAACCGACTTTAGGCCGCATGGCCTCGCGGCAGTAGTCGAGCCTGGCCAAACTCCGAGCCGCTAAGGCGCGTGCCTATTCGATCATTTTTTGGAAAGACGCTAACATCTTGATGGCCGGTTCATGGAGAATTGAAACGATCGAGACTAATTTTGAAAGTGCTTCGGGCCTTCCTTATAAATGGCGCCTATCGCATGGGTTTATACTTCGGCATCCCGTCTCTCGGTGCGTAACGAGATCCACACGAAATGAAGCCTCAAGCTTGATCGTGGCCCGCAGGGATCCGCCCAAGATTCTCGGTCTCGCCTACTGGACCTCCTCGCTCGTGAGCTGTGTTTTCCTAGCCTCCCTTTACGGAGTTATGTTATTCCCTAGCTTCGTACTAGGGAATGCTTCCGGAGAGGGCGGTGCATTTCTTGTTTCGCTTTCTCTATTTTGTGTTCTTCTTTCTCTTCCTCTCCTTTCTTCTCTTTCTCCCTCTCCTTTATTCTCTCTTCTTCTTCTCTTTCATTCCTTTTTTCTTCCTTTCTTCTTTTCTTCCACATCTCATTCTCCCCTTTTTTTTCTTTCCTTTCGCACAAACTCTTTCCATCCCTTTTTTTCTTCTTTCTCCTCTTTCCACCTCTCACTTCTTCTTCTCTATTTTCTCCACCTTTCTCAGCTTTCTTCTATTTATTTTCATCTCGTTTTCCTTTCTTCCTCTTTCCTTCTTAAGGGCTTTTTTTTTTTTTTCGAGGAAACCGCTTGTATTGTGTGTAATTCAAGTGTACCGGATGACACTAATGACTTCTGTAATTGTGTGTAATTTGACCTGAAGAAAAGAGAGAATTTTCCTTTTGACCATGAACTTTCACATTCCTCAAGTTGTATGCAATTTTTCTCGGGAAAGCATTATATGTCCGAGATGTTCAAACGCCTAGTAAAATAAATAAATCCGCAAGCGCTCAAATCGTCATCTGAAAATTGATAATGCTTCATTTAAGATTACAAACCGAGGTCTACTGATAAAAACGCTTAAGGTGTTCCGCATTCCAAGCATGATGTAGAATTTTTCCCTCCTCTGTCTGGAGCTCGTAATTGCCCGGTCTGATGACGCGGGATATGATGTAGGGGCCTTCCCAGTTGGGGCCTAGTTTTCCATGCACTGGATTCTTCCTTGCTGGCAGGAGCTTCTTCAAGACTAGGTCACCTGGCATGTAGTTCCTGGATTTGACTTTTGGTTATAGTACCCGCCTTCCTTTGTAATCTTCGCTGCGCCTAAGGACTCAAGCCACGCTTTCATCTAAGAGGTCCAAATTTAGGCGGAGAGCCTCGTCATTGTGTTCCACTGTCGCCAACTCGATCCTTGGGGACTTTAACCCGACTTCGACAGGGGCTACTGCTTCAGTGCCAAAGGCTAGGGCGAATGGGGTTTCCTGGGTTGCCGACCTGCAAATTCCGTAGCTCCATAACACCCTGGGAGGTATTCTACCCATTTGCTTTAAGATCTTCCAATTTATTCCAATGCAAACTTTAAGGGTTCTCATGGTGACTACCGACCATTAGATTGATGTCGGGATGAGCAATAATTCTAATTCCGAGCTCTAAGACAAAAATCCCTAAACTCGTGTTGTCAAATTGCTTTCCATTGTCCGATACTGTGGCTCTTGGGATACCAAACCCTCAAGATATGATGGCTCGCCACACAAATTGCTGCGCATCTCTGCTCAGATTGTGGCCAGCTTGCCCCGGGGCCCCCACCACCCAGAAAATAATCTACTCCGTGAATGATGATGAATTTCACATCACCTCTTCCTAAGGCGTAAGGTCCCAGTATGCCGTCCAAACCCCACCGTTGGAAAGGCCAGGTCAGGATTGATGTCAAGGGCTCAGATGGAGGCGTGAGATCTTGGCATGCTCCTCGGAAAATCTCAGATCTCCCGACTAGGCCTGGGCCGTGATCTCTCCAGCATCGTGGGCCACGAGTATCCCGCGCTCTTAAGACCTTCCCCCGCAATGCTCGAGCTCCAATATGATTTTCCGTGATACACCTTCGTGTACTCCCTCAGCACATACCCAAAGGGTTCTTCCCGCGATGCACTCACATGGATGGGTGTGAAGAAACCTCGCTTGTAAAGGCTTCCCTTATGATTAATGAACCTGGCTAACCTCGTCCTAATTTTAGCCGCTTCTTTCAGGTCGTCGGGTAGACGTCCGTCTATTATGTAATCCCAAATGGGGTCCATTCAACTCGGCTCGGACCCGATTTGGGCACTTCCCACGTCGCGCAGATCTATAGAAGGCTCAAGTAAAGGTATCTCACAGGTGTTGACCTCGCTGAGGTCTTCCCGTGAGGTCGGCCGCTAGTTTCCCAAGGCACTACCGAGAGCTCTCCTCGCTCCTGTGGATGTCCGACCGGACCAACACGAACTTTTTCAATAAATCTCGTACCTTTTCGAGGTATAGGATCATTCTTCCGCTACTGTGAGGTGTTCTCTCTTATTTGTCTTACTACCAACTGGACTCGCACTCCTGTCGGTCAATTTCTAAGTGAACGGCGAGGTCGAGGCCTACTATGACTACTCATATTCTACTCATTGCCGAGGCTTGAATCCGACCGAGCGCATACTCAATGTCTATTCCCTCTGGGGAGGTCAGGATTAAACCCAGCCCCGCTCTCATACTTCAGGGTCCCATCTACGTAAAGCTCCACGGGTAGGTCGGCTTCAAGGTCGGAGCGCTCTTTAGGCTTTGTCGAGGTGGAATTCCATGACGAAATCTCGCAAGACCTCGCCTTTATTGCGCTTTTCGCTTATATATGATGTTGAACTCACTCCAAATTTCCATGGCCCACTTCCACGCCCTCCCGAGGTCTCTCGGGGTTTATGTAACACTTGTTTACTCCGATATTATGTCGGAACTTCTACAGATGAGCCCCGAAGTGGCATGAGTTTCCGAAGCCAAGGTTACTAGTGCCAGATTAATTTCTCTCCATCCTCGTACCTCTTCCGCTCCTCGCAGCACGACCGTGCAATAGTAACCTGGTGCCGTGACTGTCTTTTTGTCTCTAACGCGACAACGCCGGGTCGAGAAGTCCGATACCGCTGGCATATAGACACCGAGAGCCCCCTCAATGGGGCCACTGTAATGGGGTGGGAACTCAAATATGTTTTCACGTCGAGAATGCTTCTTCGCACCAGATCCCAGCTTTGAAAGGCCTTCTTCCCTAAACTTGAAGAAAGGTCGACATTTATCACTAGCCCCCGATACGACCTGGGCTTTAAAGAAGAATCCTTCCTGCTAGACGCTGGAATCTCCTTTATGCCCGAGGGTGACAAGATGCTCGAGCACAAATTTCTTTATTTTGTCCTGGATTTGGTTTCTATTCCTCGATGGTTAACTATGTGCCTAGGAATTTTCCTCGACCGATACCAAGGCATACTTTACCGGATTTAGTTTCATGTCAGATTCTCGTAGATCCTGAACGCCGACATAAGGCCATGTGGAGGCTCAAGAAGGGTAGATTTTACCAAAGATGTCATCTATGTACACCTCCATGGTCGTCTATTTGCTTCTCGGAACATCTTGCTCACTGTACCTCTCCGTAGGTAAAGCTCAAGGCTTCGGAAGCCCAAAAGGCATCAATCGATAACAATAAAGTTCACGTCCCGTGGAAGAACGAGGTATTTTCGTTATCCTGGGTTTATGTCGATCCGTTGTAAATGAGAAGGCATCCATAAACCGGAGGAGTTCATGGCCTATTGTGGCGCCTACGATGAGGTCGATCCACTCAAAGCGGAAACAGTCCTTCGGGCATGCTTCAAGGATGCCGTTGAAGTCGACGCAGTCGCCACTTGCAATTTGCTTTTTTGACAAGTACGACGTTGGCCAACCATTCAGGATATTCCACCTCTCTGATTGCTCCCGCTTGGAGGAGTTTGCCGACCTCCTCGTTGATCGCTTTTTGCCTGTCTGGCGCGAAGCTCCTTCTCTTTTGTTTTACTGGTTTGAAAGATGGGCTGACGTTCAGCCTATGAGTAATTACTGTAGGGTCAATTCCTCCCATGTCCGCCTTGTAAGACCCGAGAAATTCCAATTTCTGGAAAAATGGCAAAATCGTAATTTTGATTACAAAATTGTAATTTCTGCTAAAATCCAGACTTATTCTCAGATCTCGGATGAGACGAAACGGGATTGCAACGTTGAATTGTATCGCGATTATCTAGCTAGCACGTCGAATTTTGTCGTTCGAGACAATGAATTTACATCGTTTTCGAGGTAATATCGCTGGCTCGTGTCGCAAACGATTTTCGATGCAACAAAAGTACATATAACACGTACTCATGTGTCATAAGTGGCATGAGTAGAGAAATTATGTAAATGGACGGCCGAGATAGTGCCGAATGTCAAAACTGGGAAAAGAGGGACATAACTAAAATAATGGAATTGTTTAAGTTTGGGTGCGATTGAAAATACTTAATTAGTGTCGTTTACATATGCAAAAAGAAGCCAAAAACTGGGAGGGGATGCGGAGGTGCATAAAAATGGAGTTTTTGTGTTCTAGAGAGAGAACAAGTAACTTCTCTCTAGATTTCTAGCAACCGACCGTCTACAAATTTCTGGACGAGAAGGAAAGCCTCGCCCACGGAGAGGTTCACGATGGGTACGATTTGCGATTTAGACAAATTGAGGTGTAGGGGATTCTCCCTACTTGGGTTTTACTTTTTGTTTAAGAGTTATATTGATGTTTGAGTTGATTGAGGCCGTGAGTGGCCGTTTGATCGGTCCCAAAACTTGGGACCGAAATGTGAGAATTTTTTTTAGCCCTCTCTATACCCATGGGGGTTAGGGGCTGCTGGGCATCCTTGGTGATGTTCTATGCCATAAATGATGCTTTGATGTGGTGAGGGCCTGAAATGGTCAGGTGAAATCTCGTTCACAAAGTGAACCGATGATTGGTGATTTTTCGGGAATAGTAACGAAGGTTTCACTATTCTTGAGAATAGTGTTCTAAAAATAATTTTCATGGAATTAACGTGTTGGTCGAGTAATTCAAACGAGTTGCTCATGCTTTGATCATTAGCCTAAGTGAGCTAATTTCTTGTGTGTATGGAAATGTGGAAATTACATAACATGATTGTGTGATTTAAATTATGTGAATATATGCATGATTATATATTTGCATGTTATGTAATCAGAATAATTGGCATCATGCATTCCATATGCACCGGGGTACCCTAGATGATAGATGAGTGTATGAGGTGAGTCTAGAGAGAATGGTTTCGAGGGCCAGTCTTCAAAACTAAAAATGATCTGAGGGTAGTCCATACTAAAAATATCAATCGTCTGAGACTACCCAATCGATATACATCTGAGGGTAGTCCATAAATAATATCAATCGTCTGAGATAACCTTAAATTGATATATACACATCTGAGGGTTGTCCACAAACAAATAAACATAATAATTTCATACGAGGCTTAGGGGCGAGTGTGAGGGAGTCGATGAGGACTTGCACGAGACGACGCTTAGACATTCAAGTATATCATGCATTTGCTTGATGTGTGTTTATTTGAGCATTGAACTCCACTTAGGGTAGAGTAGCCCACTTAGGGGCGATTCCACTATCGAGCATTAGCTCACCCTGCCGAGGAGGCCATTTTACAAGTACGTGGAGCTATGTGACCCGCCGGTCTCTAGAGATCGAGGTTTAAGAAAGCCATTGGTGGCTTTGGGTTATGATGTATTACATGTATTAGAATTCTCTCTAATTTTAATATATGTGTCAGATAAGAGTAAAATTTGAACTTGAACTATGGTCGGATATTGATATATATACATGTTATGAGTATTGGTTTATGGAGCCCAAGTGGCCGCTTTTAATCATAGATCATATATTTGGACTGTTTGGGGATGTGTTTTATGCAAGTTTTGTATTCGGGGTAGAGCTCTCCGTACAAAGGAGACTATGCCCGATTTTGTGAAAAATGTCAGGTTACCCGACATTCACGAGTATTCCTACGGTTGATTCGCAGTCAACCTTAATCTCCCCCTCGGTTTCAGCGCCACACGCCCGCTTCCACGCGAAGACGCGCTCTTGTTCTATCTCAAAAATGGGGTGAGGGCTTCGAGGTCTTCCGCTAGCTAAGAGCCGATGTAGGCGTGTGTTCGGGGTCGCTATCCAAATGGGTACAGTTCCAAATTCTTCGAGGGCTCAGGTCGGGTGAACACCTCGTCGCACATGTCGAGCTCATCCAGAGATATGTTATCGACCGTTTTTTGCTTCATGGATGCTGAGTAGCATTCCCTGGCCACTCGTTGGTCTCCTCGAACCATCCCTACTCCGCTTACAATAGGAAACTTGATCAACAAGTGTGGTGTTTTTAGGGAATGGCTTTTATCGCGATTGAGGAGGGTCCGCCTAACAACATATTATAAGCGTGATGGGCAATCACAACGAGAATCTTGTCGCTTGCCGTCGCCTTGCATGGGGATCTCCCAAGGTGAGTACTAATTGTATTGAGCCCAAGGGTAATACCTTTTCTCCGAAGAATCCTCGCAGATGGGTGTTGACGGGTTCCATTCTCTCCCTTCCAATGCCCATATTATCTAAGGCCGAGGCGAAGATGATGTTAGCTGAACTTTCGTTGTCAACTGGTGACCATGGACTATCGGAGCCGCCACAACTCCGCTTCACCAAGGGGTCATCATGGGGTGTTGGCATCCTCCGTGTCCAGTCGTAGATCCGCATGGATGTGTCGAAATGAGGTAGCTCGACACCACTTTGTACTTTCGCTTATCTCTCGCTCGACCCGAGCGCCGTGCGTATGGGCCTTCCCGATGAGCTCGGATTCCTCTCTCCCCGCAGAAATCCTCGAGATCACGTGGATTTCCCTAAAGGTCATTGCGCCGAAGGTTATCTTTCTCGAGGTGGGCGGTGGTGGTCACGGTGCCGTAGCCTTCTGGTTCCTCGAGCCTCGACTCGAGGCTGACTTTCCGGTTATGAAGCTGCCTGAGATACCCACGCCGTATTAGATACTTTATTTCCTTCTTGAGCTGTATGCAATCATCCGTGCGGTGTCCGTAATCCCTGTGGAACCTCGCAATATCCGAGTTGTCTCTCAGAGCTTGTCTCGACCACCAGCTGGCCACCTCAGAACTCCAAGTAGTTTCGCACTACGCAAGACCTACGATAATCGAGGTCGCTAAGGGTGAACTCGGTCGAGGTGAGTAACGCTGTCGCTCTTTCTCGAGTCAAGCAAGGATCTGCACGATCTCTCGAGGTTTCCATGCGTCGCTTCAGGATCGTTCTCCATCTTTCTTTCGAGCACTTCTCCCACGCTTTGTCTGGGGCCCGTCCCTCTTCTCGCTTGTTCCGTCTCCACTTTTTTTCTTTTACGGGTGGAGGAGCCCCCTTTCTAGATATGAGCTTCTTCGCCATCGGGATGTATTTTCCTCCGTCATGGTGCTAATCTCAAATGGCATGCTGCTCGGGGGATTTTAGAGATGGAAACATCAAGTCTTTCGATCGCATTCTAATCCAAAGAATGAATGCAAGATCGTGAACTTTTCGTCGTGCATATCTACCTTCGTAGACCTCAAGAACCTTGAACATAGGACCCCGCTCTCCTCGCGAGCTCGGGCCACGGGTCAATAGATGGTAACTTGGCTTTCTATACGTCCTGGCTCCAATGAAATGAGAGACGAACGCAATGGATAGCTCTCTGAATGAGGAAATTGAGGAGGGCGGGAGCCTGTTGAACCAAGCCAAGGCTGGGCCTTTTAGCGTGATAGCGAAAGCTCGGCACCTCACAGGGTCCTGATACCCATGCAACTCCATTTGGTTTTTGTAAGTGTTGAGATGATCGATGGATCTCTGACACCATCGAATGCTTCCACTTGTGGAGGAAATCTGAGGAGGGCGGGAGTCTGTTGAACCAAGCCAAGGCCGGGCCTTTCAGTGTGATAGCGAAAGCTCTACACCGCACGGGGTCTTGATACCCATGTAACTCCATTTGGTTTTTGTAAGTGTTGAGATGATCGACTGAATTCCGACACCACGACGCTTCCACTTGTGGCATTCCTCGAATTTGGTTGGAAGCGGGGGAGCGGAGAGCACCTCGGCCGTGAACTGACTCCTTCCGCCTCGTTGCACTGGGCGTGTCCATAAGACGTGAGCGTCCTTTTACCACCTCCTTCACACGTCAGCTCTTTGGCCGAGGCTCTGAACCTTTACTCCCATGATTGCTCTCCCGCTCCTTGCTAAGGGCATTTAGTTCTTCGCCCGACATGCCCCCGAGTTTTGCTTCGCTGCCTCTCCGTGGCCACCGCGATCCATGCCCCGGATCAACTCGAACTCTACTGCTCTCGGAAGATCTCGGGAATGTCGAGATCAGGCCGCCTTCAAGGAGGAGGGAAAAGTTGTGACCTTCCCGAGCTTATCGTGGCTCCCGTGGGCGCGCAGATCCGCCTCGGTGAGTTGCTCAACCTCCCATTCCGCACGATTGCGAGGCGAAATACCCACCTCGCTCGCGGTTGACTTGCATCGCTCTAACGCGTCAGGAGGTCCTCGTCGTCCGTGTCACCCATGGATCCTACATCCTGGTGGATCGACGCTGTTCCCCGCTTGTACTGGGTTGATACCATCAAGAATCGATCGGCCTTATTTATCAAGGAACCGTCGTTCCTGGCTAAACGCGCTAACTCGATGATGCTTTTTTAATCGGATCGGCTTCGAGCGTATTAGTGGTCAAGCAATGGATATGGATAGCCGCCGTCGGGCCGGGCTCGAAGGCCCCGATTGTCAAGCCGAGATAGATCAAGCATCGGGCCGCCTCCGCAGCACCGACTTGCTCTCCCCGCAAAAACAAGAAAGAAAAAGGGCCGGCGTGGGCCCCGCCCAGCCGCTCCACGCCAAGCCAGCTCGATGGGAGAAAAAGATAGACGCTTAGAGGGCAAATGCTGCGACCTTTCACTCATGGGGTGGCCCGGCATTTATGCGATATGTTTTCACTGATGGTGATTAGATTCTTTCCTATCGGATCTAGATATTTCTTTGCTTTATCGATATCGGATTTGATTGATAGAGCACTTTATTTAGAATTATCCTTCTTCCTCACCAATGGGATCTAGCTTGATCCGTAGGATGAGCTGTTATATCGTGAATTATTTTATTTTCCTTATCGATGAGATTTAATTTGATTTGCAGGATAATACGTTATCGGGGATTATTCTATTTCCTTATCGATGGGATTTAATTTGATTTATAGATGTGGGTTTTCTGATTATCCATAATCGCCTGGGCAAAGCAGTGGATTTAGCCTTATTCTGGCCAAGGCCCAAGGCCTCGAGCGCCCAATGGCTCAGCCTCTCGGTCCAAGCAGGCCCCATAGCTTCATTTTTCAAACCCTATCAGTTTATTTATGTCATTTTTACATTTTTTTAAAGTATTTCCATGAATGTCAAAGTATTTTTGTTAATTTTCGCTTTATCGATATTCATTTAAAAATATCCATTAATATTCATGTAAAAATTGTAACACCCCAAAATTTCACTAAGGGTAAAATAGTAAATTGTAAATTAATTAATTTGTTAATTAAATTTAAATAAGGGCAAAAGTGTCTTTACAATTTAAACCTAAGTATAAATAGGGTTTCTTTTCTTATTTTCCCCATTCTGAAAACCCTAGCAATCAAATTAGAAAATTGGAGAACGTAGGCCTCAAGGTTTGGAATCCAGAGTTTGGAGTTCATATTTTTTTAAAGGTAAAATCCAACTTTAGATTAATGTTTGATATTTGTTAGTCAATTATGAATACATTAGATATTTTTTTAATAAAATTTTATGTTCGAGTTAGTTTATTAAAATTTTAGGATTTAAAATTTTGGAAGATTTCGTTTTAAGCTAGGATTAATTTATTTTAATTGTTTTAGGTTAAAATATTGAGATTATAAGTTTAGATTGTTCAATAGATGAAAATATGAAATTGAGATTTTTAGAAGAATATATCTAAGCCATGGAAAAGAATAGTTACAGCTATAGATACATCAAGGTTAGAAAAATTGTGAAGGGGATGTGTGTGCATATGGAGAAAATAATAATAAATGAGCATACATTGTGCATATAATGTACATGGAGTCATTGTGTTTGAGTAGACATATAGATATATATACATGATGTGAGAGAATAAATCAATATATATATAAATGTGAGAGAAGAATAAATTTTATATATTTATATAGATTGTAGGAAGTTATACGCTTGATATTTGCTGGTTATTAGCAAGTTTATTATGAATGAACATAATTTAACAAATAGATTAGTATTTAATTAGTGAAATGAATAGTAATTGAGTTAACTTATGTAATATTTCTAAAAGTAAAGTGGAAAAAAAATAAAATAAGAGTTTAATTTGAATACCTAAAAATTTTAGGGCTCTCAAACCTATTAGTTAAAGTAATAGTAATAGTTATTTATTTTTATGTTATGTTAGGTGAATAGTAGGCCTTCCGAATTATTTTTCTCCAAGGCATTTGAGGACTCTCTCGGGGATCTAATTCTGTCTTTGCCCGCCCAACACTTTTCATGTTAAGCAACCGTGAGTTCTTCGATTTTGACGCTGTCCCATTTTCGAAGCTTCACTACACATCTACCAAGAATGGTGAATAATCATTACCATGCACACACATCTGACTCGACGCTGACAGCACGCATATGAAATGCAAATATACCATTTCATGCCATATTATGTTACATGCATCAAGAGAGCTACATGCAACATTTCCAAATCGTGAAAATTATATTTTCTACATATAATTTTCATTCACTATAATTCTCATGTCAATTCATCAAACAAGCATTTATTTATGATTCATGGATAATTATATTTGTCTACAATATAATTCTCATCATCAAGCAACCCATGTTAATACATCAATTGAGCATGTAACAACACGATTTTCACACAACCAACATGTTATTCATTTTTTAAATGGGCAACATTACAAAACAATACACATGGACCAAGAATAGCATTTAAATCGGGCCTCCCAAGATCACAAAATAGCCCCAGAATTCCGCTCCCGACTATCCGAAATAATCCCAAAATTCGGGGCCCTGGATCAACCAAAAACAGTCCCAAAAATTCAGCTTTTGGACTGTCCAAAATAGCCCCTGACTGTCCGAAATAGTACTGAAAATTCCAGCACTCAGTCCCAAAATTTCGGGACTGAACGCACGACCGTTCCTGGCCCTAAACACCTCATTCCATTTAAATGGCTCTTAAGCAAGAATTAAACCGAGTAAGAGAAAAACCCCTACCTCTAGGGGAGTTACAACCATTGATTTTGGGTACCACTCAGCTCCTCGTTTGGACTAACTTTACCTCTTGTTCCGATTTAAACCATCAATGCGATCTCCTAGAATCTGTATGATACAGGATCTTCTCACTCTTTTTTTTTCCTCTCACTTTTCTTCTCTTTTCTTTCTTTTCTTTTTTTTTTCTCTCCTTTTCCTCCCTCTCTCTCACCGAATTGTTTTGGTCCACTTGATCCAAGTGGGAAAGTTACTCTCACCTTCCCTTGCCACATGTCTCCCTTTCTCGTCATATCTTTTCTATCTTATCCAAACCCTCGATTTCTCTCCTCTGGGCAGCTCACATATACTTCATCCCTGTGACTCTCTTGCTTGACTTAACTCCATTTTGACACATGGTGGCTCCAAAATGAGCCACTCAACTGCGCCATGTGTCACTTGCAACACTCGCGCTCGAAAAACGCAAATTCGCATTGTTCGAATTCACGAAATTCCACCGGTAAACTAAGTATTTCGTGGAGAAAATTCCAAATCTGTGAAGTCTTATTTTGTCATCCTATCTAGAAAAATTCTAGGTTTTCAACCGAAATTACAGTTTTATCATTTTTCCGTTTCTCGAGTTTTACATTCTTCCCCCCTTAAGGGAATTTCGTCCCGAAATTCCACACGCATACACATCGAATCACATGCATATGCAATAGTACATAATCACATGCATATAAACTAGTCATTTAATCACCAAACGACTAAACCAAGTACCTTCATCCTCAAACAAGAAAGTATATGTGGTCTGCATAGTGTCCTCGCGTTCTCATGTTGCCTCCTCCACTCCTCGGTGTTGCCACAACACCTTAACTAGCCTCACGGTCTTATGTCGCAAAACCTGATCCCGACTATCCATGATACACACCGGTCCCTCCTCGAAGGTCTCATCCATATCAACAACAATCTCTCCCTGGTCCACTAAATGAGCTGGATCTGGAGTACACTTCCGGAGCATGGAGACATGAACACCCTACGGAGCACTCGACAAGCTCCTACGGTAATGCTAACCTGCGCAATCAGGCTCCACCTCTCGAGCATTCAAGGGCTCCGATATACCTCGGTTCTAGCTTCCCTCGCTAGTCGAATTTGATCACTCCTCTCTGAGGCATCACCTTCAAGAAGACGTGATCACCCACCTAAACTTTATAGAAAGCGTCGACCGCTCATCTGTAGCTCTTTCTACGGCCTCGAGCCGTAGTGAAACGCTTCCATATCACCCCACCTCTCAAAGGTTCCCGATCATATTCTGACCGCGATGGAACGCTTTCACCTCTATCCAACAATCGGGATCAAAGATGGCTCCCATAAAGCCCCCATAGGGTGCCATCCGTATACCGCCTCGATAACCTGTTGTCAGAGGCGACCCACTCAAGGGCAAGTGCCCTCCCAAATGCCACCCTATAGTCCGTGACACATGCTGCCCATAGCATGTCCTCTTAAAACATGCGGTCCTCTTTGATTGACCATCCGTTTATGATGAAACGTAGTGCTCATCAAGAACTCGGTGGTCCCTATAGCCTTTTGGAAACTCTTCCAAAAGCAGTCAGAACCTGACCTCAGATGATACAATGTAGACTTGGCACCCATGTAACTTAATAATCTCTCTAATGTACAACTCGTATAATTCCTCCAAAGGTGGAAGGTCATCTCAGATCAAGTAGAAAATGTGCCGACTTAGTGAGCCGGTTTACTATTACCCATACGGCATCATGTCTTCGGCTTCGTGGTGTCGAGTCACAAAATCCATCGTGGATATGCTCCCACTTCTACCGCTACCTCCAATGGTCAGAGTACCTGGCCGCCCTCTAGTGCTCAGCCCCTTTACTTTGTGGAGCACGTTAGACACCGTTGAATGTTCCTAAGGTGTCACTTTATCCTACTCCAGTAATATTGGCGACGAAGATCACGGTACATCTTCATGCCACCTGGATGCATAGAAAAACGAGAGCAATGGAACTCCATGAGGATCTCCTCTCTCGGATTTGTCAACTGGGGAACCACAACCCATCCCTTATATCAAGATCAACATCCGAGGAATGTCCTAGCCTTCAGCCACTGCGACTGACAGCCTGTCCCCGATGGACACTATCTTTGTGTCTCACCCTCGACTCAATCACCGTCGTGAAGGGAAGGCATGTAAATGAATTAAACTCCCCAACGTAATTCTAAGCCCTCGATCACCGTGATCAACAGTCCAAACCGTCCTTAATAATCTCGAAAGACCGCCACTCCCGGGAAGGTACACTAGCTAGTGCTCCCCGTGACTTCTTACTGAGTGCATCAGTCGCCACATTTGCTTTACCAGGATAGTAGTGCAATGTGAAGTAATAATCATCCAGAAACTCCATCCACCTACGTTGCCTCATGTTGAGTTCCCGTTGTTTGAAAATATACTTCAGACTCTTGTGGTCTGAAAATATACTTCAGACTCTTGTGGTATGAAAATACTTTAAACTGCTCACCATACAAATAGTGGCGCCATATCTTTAAGGCAAAGACAATGGCCACCAACTCCATGTCATGTGTGTGGTAATTCCGCTCATGATTCTTCAACTGCCGAGAACCATAAGCTACTACCCTCCCGGACTGCATTAAAACGCATCCCAGTTCGTCCTTCGAGGCATCACAATACACTGTGTACCTCCACCCCTTTCCGGACTACTCGAATAGAGCCAAGGTCCCCTTTTCAATTCCTAGAATGCCCTCTCGCACATGTCATTCCACTCGAACTTGACCTCCTTCTGGGTCAATCTTGTCATAGGTGCTGCTAGCCGAGAGAAATCCTCAATGAACCTCATGTAGTACCCTGCCAATCCCAAGAAACTGCGTATCTCAAAGACTCCACTTCCGACCTCTCCTAACTCATAATGTTCTCAACCTCTCAAGGTCTACTAACACACTGGCCGACACCACGTGGGCCCTAAGAATCTCACCCCGCAAGCCAAAACTCGTGACTTACCGAACTCGACGCATAACCCGATGTTCTCTCGAGGGCCTGGTCAATCCCTCGCGATCCTCATGCTCCTCCTCAAACCGAGATCAAATCTCATCCTTACAAAGACCACGACGAACTTATCTTAAGTAGGGTTGGAACATCCATCGGATCCATAGTCAGTCAGAGCATTCGCCAACCCGAATGGCATCACTGAACTTGAAATGCCTCGGGACATGTCCTAAATGTTGTCTTGTGAATGTTCGCTCCTTAACTCAAAGATATGATAACCTCAGAAGTGCACCCTTTTCCGGGTCCGAATCTGGACAGGGTCCGAACTTGATTCAAAGGTAAGGCAATGACTCATTTATCAAACATATTTCATTTAGACATTTAAAAGCCTTTTTTCAAAATCACTAAGCATTTTCAATCGCTTCTGTGAGGGCTCCATACAATTTACATTTAACCAAAATATATTTACAACAGAAGGCATTCCATGCTCATTCAAAATAATATACAAAATCGTTTAAGAGTTTAACTCTTTTGATCACAAAACATCAATTGTTCAAAAATAGGATGGATGCATATGACAGAGTATATACTTTCTATAACTTTCTTGATGACTCTGCGCTCCTTGATCTTGGGTCCCACCGTTAATCACTCGACACTCACGACAGTAAATACGCTAAGCATTTTCATGCTTAGTGGTTCTATGGAAATTTTCTCTTCATTTCATTTTAAATCGAAACATGAAATATTTATAAAACAATGCTTTTGTACAATTGTCAATGACTAATGCAGTACAATACATATCTATATATATATATATTTTTTAATAAATCAATTAAATTCATTGGTCATCTCAAGCTATGCTTTTTCATATGCACTAAATCATTCAAATAAAAAATCGTGCTCTTTTCAATCTCATTATCATTTTGAATTTTAGCCCTTAAGAAATTAACCTATGATTTCGAGCACAGATAACGACCACCTAACGGTCCTCACTGGCCGTGAGCAATATATATATATATATATATATATATATATATATATATATATATATATATATATATATATATATATATATAATATGTACTCGGTTGGTGTACACTACCGATACTATCCCATGCCACAATAGTACGTTTGTTCGACTCTTATTGGTATACCAATTTATCCTTAACTTGATTTTAACAATTAACATTCTATTAAGGGCATTCAAATCACTTCTTAGAAAATACAAGATAGTATGTATTTTTATACAACAAATCATTTCAATATCATGCATTTCATGTCATTCATTTCACAATCAATCAATTTCTCAAATTTTAACTTAAATCAACTTGCAATTCCTTTCTACAATTTACTGCATCAAATCAATTTAAAACAATCCAACATGCAATCCAAAACATTTTGAGATAGAGATTCGAAATAATAAGAGAAAGGTGTAGAACAAACCAAAAGCTTTGGCACTTGATTCCACTCTCGAATCTCGATCTCAGTTCAGTTTTCCTCCCTCGCCGCCCTTATTCCAATACAATTAAAGAACAATATTATTTGTGCGTACAATGATTTTGGTTAGGTTGATTTTTCACATAATAATATCGATTCTTAAATTCCCAATAGCAACAGCTGCAAGATACAAGCCCGCATGGTTGTTAGTTTCCCAAACTTTAACTAGTGAAATAATCCAAAATACTAAAATTTTTGCCCTGCCTTATAATCCTTTCCAACAGCAATTCCTTTGATCAACTAAACCATCCCTAAAGGAAGATTAAGTCAAAACCTTTAAACAATCCACTAACACCACATGCAAGGACCGTTATTTTCCGCTTTTGTACTCTGGACTTTATTACCCAAAATTATTTAACTCGGTCTTCAAAATTATGAACTCTACATTTTAGTCCTTTATATCCAATGACATTCTAAAAATTTTCAATTTAAAATTCCTTCTAAGGCCTCAGCCACATAACACAAACAGTGGCAAAACATGTCGTTTTTTTTTTCCGCATAACAGTATTCAAAACGTCACCAAAACTAATCCTAATGTTATCCAAAATTAACTTCAAACATTGATTTTATTAGCTTAGACTAAGGCCTAACTAACCCCAAGCACCCAAAATCAGATAATAAACCAATTTTCTTAACTTTAACATCTAGACTACTCTTAAATTTGCAAGAAAGAATCGATTGTTCTACACATAGCTCCACTTTGATAGATTTATGGGCACTTTGGGGTAACAATTTGCCTACACTTGCTTCAAGTAAATTATTCCCCTAGAAGTATATTTTACCCAAAATTTGAATCACTCAATTTGTATTAGTGAAACTCAACTTATGGCCAAAACACTGTAACAATACCCAAAACAGAGCATACCTGTGAGCTACTCGAACTCACCTTTAAGCCCATATTCGGGAGCCTTAGAGCTACAATTTGCTCTGAGTACCTTCTATACATTTGTAGCGCTATCTCTTATGGTTCTTTACCAATTGGAATCACTTCTTTTGGATTATTATAACTTAACCTATAGCCATAACTAGAACAGAGGTTTTGACAAAATTTTGACAACATTTCCTTTGAAAACCAAACATTCCCCTTTTAACAAACACTCCTCCAAACCAATCCAAACCAATACCAAAATCCATTTACAACCAATAAAAAACACCTTTATCCACATTTGGGGTTTTCCCCAACCCAAACACAAGAGAAAAGGGGTTAGGGTTTAGTTTCTTACCTTTGAATCTCTCATCTTTCAACACTGCCTCCTTCTTCTTGATCACTTGGAAACCATAAATGGGAAGATCTCCCACCAAAACCTTGGTCTTCTCTCAACCCTAGCTCTCTTTCTCTCCCTTTGCTCTCCAAGAACGAAAATGCACAAATGTGCCTTATCTTATACCACATTTGGTCTTAATCTCATTTAATGGTTAAGGCCTTGTTTGGCTTCCTATTCTTTGGCTTTCAAAATAAGTCCCATTTCTCATTTTTTGACATTTAAGTCTTCTATTTCACTTCATTTAACTCACATTAGCATTTAAGCTTATTCTATTTTTTGCCCTCATGTCCTCATTTTACAAATCCCAAATTTTCCCTTTACTATTGCGTAAATTTCGGGTTGTATATATATTTTTCGTTCTTAGGATTTAAATTCCAAAAAATTTCCATTTACTTTATTTTATACCCTAAACACATAATTAAAAAAAAAAGATATCATAAAAATACTAGGGTATTTTTGGGGCGTTACAACTCTCCCCCACTTAAGACAATTTCGTCCTCGAAATTACCTTTAGTGAACAGCTGCGGATATTGTTTCCGCATTGTATTTCACTTTCCCATGTGGCCTTCTTGGTCTTGTGGTTTCTCCACAGCACTTTGACCAATGAGATTCGCTTGTTCTGCAACTCTTTCACTTCTTGAGCCAAAATCTCCACTGGCTCTTCCTCATAGGTTAAATCTGGTCTAAGCTCAATTGTCTCCAAAGAGACTACATGTGATGGGTCTGATCGGTACCTTCTCAACATCGAAACATGGAAAACATTGTGGATCTTTTCCAAGTCCGGAGGTAAGGCTAAACGGTATGCTACTAGACCCACTTTCTCTATTACTTCATATGGACCAATAAATTTAGGGCTCAACTTGCCCTTTTCCGAACTGTCGTGTCTTCTTCCAAGGCGATACTTTCAAAAACACTTTTCATCAACCCTCATATCGAATATCTTTTCTTTCATGTCATGATATGATTTATGTCTATCGGTGCACTTTCAATCTTTCTAATCATTTTCACTTTTTCTTCAGTCTCCGATCGGGTTAGCTAATCACTTCCTTTTCAAGCAGACTCCATCCAACACAACGATGTTCTCCATTTTCTTCCATATAAAGCCTCGTAAGGCGCCATTCCAATATTCGATTGGAAACTGTTGTTGTACACAAATTCAACTAAAGGGATGTGTCTATCCCAACTACCCTCATAGTCAATCACACAACTTCTCAAAGATATCTTCCAACACTTGATCACTCTTCCGATTGTCCATCCGTCGCAGTGGAATGGCCAGGCCGAAATTCAACAGTGCCTAAAGCCTCTGCAATTTTCTCTCAAAAATCTCGAGGTGAACTCTCTGAATTCTATCTAAAAATGATGGATATTGAATCCTATTATGTAACCGAACTATTTCACTTATGTACAAATTTCACAGCTTGTCAAGGAATAGTCGGTTCACCGGTAGGAAGTGAGCCGACTTAGTCAATCTACCTACTACGACTCCAAACCGAGTCATGCTTCCTCCCTATTAATCCGTGAACTCCAACCACAAAATCCATGGTGATTCGGGTCCCATTTCCACTCGTATTCCGATAGGCCGCAATAATCCCGGGCGAACTTGATGCTCGCTTCACTTCTTGACACACTAAACACCCGGTCAGCCAATTCGAAACATCTCTTTCATCTCGAACTCACCGTATGAAACCTTTAAATCTTGATACATCTTTGTGCTACCTGGATGCATAGCAAAAGATCCACTGTGTGCCTCTTCTAGAATGGCTTTCTTCAATTCACTATCATTGGGTACACAAACCCGATCTTTATAATATAAAACCCCATCTTCATTCTCTGTAAACTCGGTTTCTTTACCATTTCCAATATGAATTATTATGGCAGCAATTTTCTCATCTTTCTTTTGTGCCCTTAACACTTGATTCAACAAATTCGGTCTCGCTATCAATTCTGCAACTATTGTACCATCGTCTGTCAATGACAATTGAGCATTCAATGCTCATAAATAAGCCAGATTGTCTTTCTACTTCAAAGCGCCCTGCCACTACATCGCCTTCCGAGTGATAGCCGAATCACTTAAATCATAGTCTTTTATCAATTCAATCCATCTACGTTGTCTCGTTGCTTCGTTAGAGGGCAAATACTTAAGACTTTATGACTGTGTAGATGAAACATTTTTCCCCATAAAGGTAATGTTCCATATTTTCAACGTTAAACACAATTTGCGCCACCTAAATCATGCGAGGGTATTTCTTTTTTGCGGCTTCAACCGGCTCTTGAAGCATGTTTACCACCTTACTCCTCTTGCATAAGGACACATCCGAGTCCGTTTAACGACGCACGCTAACATCACATATTCTTTCTCGTAGGGTCAATGAGTAAGAACCAGCTGCTCTGGCCAAGAACACTTTCAACTTATCAAAACTTAGCACTTTTCACTCCACTCAAACTTTACATTTTTCTGGAGCAATCTTGTTATCGGAGCCGCAATCATCGAAAACCCCTTAACGAACCTTTTGTAGTAACCCGCCAATCCCAGGAAACTACACACTTCTATGACATTTCTCAGTGGTTTCCATTCAATGATCACCTCTATCTTCCTTGGATCCACTCAAATTCCTTCTTCCACTACAAGAAAAAGCGTAATTGTTGACATATATTATCTTGACTTAAGGTAATATATGTGATTATTGTCTATTCAAATTAACAATTATGACATATAAAACTTGTGTATACTAATAATGACATATACAATTTGTTGAATTGTTTCATGACTTATATAATAGAACCTTGACATATAATTTTTAAGTCTATGTCAATATATTAATGTAATTAACATAAAAGCAATAATGAGTACAATTTATTTGATATAGGTAATATAATTTATTTAATAAATATAGTAAACTGTTTTTTCAACCATTATCTATTTTAATTAACAAAATCAATGTTTATTTAATAATTTTTATTATGTTGATGTGATTTCTGAATCTTTTTAATCAAACATTAAATTTTTTTAGTATTTATCAATAACTAAGAAGTATATTTTGCTAATTTTTTTTAATTCACTAATTATCATTGAGAAAATTAGTTTAGTATATTAAATTCATTTATGTCCTGTTAATAGAAAAAAACTAGTTTATCAAAAAAATTATGAACTATTTTATAAGTTCTAAAGAAAATTATTTTTTAACGTGTTAGAAGAAATAAAATATTTTTAAAATAATTATATTAACGATAATGAATAAAAAATAATTTTAAAATTCTATAAATATCTCTATACATAAATATTTTTTTATTTTGTTAAATATAAACAAAACTAATTCAACTAAACTAATTTTTATTTATTTGAATTAAAGAAATTCACTTTATTGAGTTTGTCTTAATATATTATATTTTCATAATTATTAATTTAGAAACTAATTTTATTTGCTTTAAAAATAATTAATTAATTTGTGTAAGTTTTAAATAAGATAATCAAAGTTTTAATTTATAAATTGATAAATATAACATTAGGTTTGGAAATTTTACTTTTTTATTTTTTTACTTATACAACTCTTCAAAAAAAAAAATTACTTATACAATTTAAATTAGGAGACAAATATTTTATCCCGTAAATTAACTATAGTAAATAAAAATATAAAAATTATAAAGAGATTTCATAATTGATTTTCACAAAGTTGGCTCATAAAATAAGAATTTATACTTTAATGTGATAAGATTGATATGGTGGAATCAGTACTCACTCATTTCCTATCCAAATTTCACCATTTAATCTCTAAAAGTCTTTAATCGACTCCATTTTCTCTCACTTCATAGTCTTCACTGCAAGTCTGCAACCATTACTTACCATTTTCTTCTTCTTTGACACCTCATTCTCTCTCAATACTCACAGCCACTACTTACCATTTTCTTCTTCTTTCATACCTCATTCTCTCTCAATACCCACATGCCTCACCCATCTCCAACGATACCTTCTAGCAATGACAATGCCGCTATTCTCGTTCATCGAACTTTGGTTTCTGAAAACCTGTTTCATATCTTTTTTTTCTTATTGGAATTTTGATAATTTGTCTTCTTAGTTTTTTTGAGATTCAAGGATCGGGAGTGTATTTTATCACCTAAAGCTTTGATCTTCCTATTAATTTCTTCCTTTGTTTCAAGGATTTTATTATATACTCGCCCAAAGTTTCGAGCTTTTCATCATTTGTTCCTTTTTTTAACTATTCATCATTGTTTCTTATATAGATGAGTCTAATTCTTTCTTTTTCTTCTCTATTGGATTCGTATATGAAGGACTGATAAATGTGATCATCTACAAAGTGGAATCTTCGCTTTCATCTTTTATTAATTTCTTCCTTATTTCTGCACTGATTATCTTCTTACTCAAAGTTTCGCCCAAAGTTTCGAGCTTTTCATCATTTGTTCCTTTTTTTTGAACTATTCATCATTGTTTCTTATATAGATGAGTCTAATTCTTTTTTCTTCTATTGATTCAGATATGAAGGACTGGAGGTACTCTATCATCTAAAGGTTGAATCTTTGCTTCATCTTTTATTAATTTCTTCCCTTATTCCGGGTAATTGATTATCTTCTTACTCAAAGTTTCAAGCTTTCCATCATTCATTACTTCTATAGTTTGGATCTGAGGAAGTGCAACATTTATTTTTCCATCGATTTAGAAAGGATAGGATTTGGTGTTGTAATCAACACCTTTGCTTCATCCACTATGTTTTATGTCAAAGTTTCCTTCAGATCTAAGAATTTATCATATGGAAAGCAATGAATTTTTGCTCTAACCATATATTTATTCTTAAATTTCATCTTGTTAAATGCATAGAAATATAGGATTGTAGGATTTTTTTTTTTGTGGGTTAGGATTCTTTGTGAAGTCAAGGGATGAAGGTTTCGACAGATGTTATTCTAAAAATTTCGGGAATCATGAAACCTTTTCTACCTTTTGATTTTAAATATTTACTATAAAAAACAAAAAAAGAAACAAAAGTGTGTTTGTCACAATTAAAGGTCAGGGCCTTCAATTACTTTCTTCTAAACTTTAAATGGGATTTTGAAACTTTGACATTGAATTTGAGCTGAGGATAACATTATTAATACATTTACATTTCAACAATCTTGTGTTTATCTTCAAAGAAAACAGGACCCCTTATAATTTCCGGTTCGAGTGATGACAAAAGTGAAAGAAAAGAAAGATTGAAGTCCATGAGTAATATATATACACACTTTAAAATTAAAATAATTATAAATTTGAAACCCCAAAGTTCCTCGACACTTTTTAAATTCAAAGTCCTCACAGTAAGTTGCTTGTAATTGTATTCATGCAAATCTCCAAATTGAGTCTTGGGGTTTAAATGTCTTGGGATTTTAAAAATTGAATTTAAGGCATTAATAATTCGGGGACCACTGTCTTTAGAATGTGCAACAAATGCACTAAAGCTTTGGAATTATATAGAGCGTGGGAGGATGGGTATGGGGATTTGTAAAAGCCAAATGCTGATTTTCATCATTTACTTATAAAGTTTTATTGTGTCTTTATGGTTTAAACCATTATTGGGGGGGTTTTGCTATTGGAATAGAGATGTGTTCACCACTTCTCTCAAGTCTCAAATCACCATTATCGATGATCGATGTATTCTGTAAGGGGTCGCCGAGGGTGGTCTTTAAAAGGAGAGCCGCCAATACCCAAAGGTTAGGATGGAGGTGAGGTTATCATCACCGTGAGATTCTCATTCTCAGATCACTAGGTTTTTCAGTGGGAGCCACTGCAGGATATCCCCATTCCCACCGAAATCTTTCATCCCGCAGATTCAACCTGTGACCTAGGTCTTTAGTCCAATGGGAAGCATCCTGTACTGAATCGAGCTACTAGAGATGCTTCCCATTGGACTAAAGACCCTAGGTCCCGGGTTCGACCTCCGGGAGGCGAAGGAACTCAAAGTGGGGAATGAGGATATCCTATGAGTGAGCTTCCACCTGAAGGGTACCCATGAGGTGGTCACGAAGGGTGGGGGTCTCACAAAAAAAGGCGCCTTTTATTGTGGGGTCCACACCCTTCGTGACCACGGGGTGCCCTTCAGGTGGCTCCATCAGAATCCACTTTCGAATCATTAAAAGCCCTTCAAAGGGTCCCACTCACAGGAATACCATGCCCTCCCTAGTGAGCTTTTCTCGCTCTCAGAGATTCCCAACCCGTGACCGGGTGGGCTTAAGGTCCAATGGGAAAGCATTCTACTACCAACCTGAGCCACTAGCCTGCTTCTGGTACCAGCAGATGCTTCCTATCGACTAAAGACCCTAGGGTCCCGGGTTCGAATCTCCGGGGGGAGGCGAAAGGAACTCAAGTGGGAATGAGGATATCCCATGAGCGAGCTTCTCCACCCGGCGGCACCCACGAGGTGGTCACGGGCGGTGGGGGTCCTACAATAAAAGGCGCTTTGTTCACACTCTTTCGATCACGGCCAGAGCTCCATCACTGTAACAGTACCTGGTGCTCTTCAGTGGGTCCCACTTCACACATTCTTTCCTCACCAGACAACTCAGATCAGGCTTAAGGTTCAACGGGAGCACTCATCACCAACCGAGCTAGCAGCTCGCTATGCAGAGGATGCTCCCCACCGGGACCTTAAGCCCCGGTCCCGGGTTCGAGTCTCTACGAAGTAAAGAAAATGCCTAGGAGGGCATGATATTCTGAGTGGACCCACCGAAGGGCACCCCAAAAGGTTACGAAGGGTTGACCCCACAGTGGGCCACCTGAAGGGCACCCCGTGGTCACGAAGGGTGTGGACCCCACAAACACGCTGTTGGGATAGTGAGCAAAGGGGAAGAAAAATCTCTAAATGAGGTTTTACAAAGGTGTTGTTTTTGTAGGTTAAATCTCATTTCTGTTTGGTTGATAATGTTGAAGCTTGAAATTCATGTCAGATTTTACTGTTATGCAATACATAGAACAAGCTTTAATAGGCATCAATATTTAAATTTAGTTTTTTCTCTTGTTACCTAAAATAATGAAGCATGAATATATTTTTTTTAAAATTCTCATTTTTATTTTAGCTTCTGATAAAAGTAATGTTTTGTTTTCTTTATTTATGTATATTATTTGTTAACATGGTTTGGTTTTTCCATTATAGGTTTATTGTAGAGGTGTTGACAACTTTGAGATCTTTCTAGATGGTGGTGCTTGAAGACTAAATGCAAGGGACATGGGATGGTTATATATCTATTGTGTTAAATAATGTCTAAGAATTAGAGACCAATTTTTATGAAGATGAGATTGTACTTTCAATAATTATGTTAGTATATTATGTAAATTGAATGTTTCTAATTAGATTTGTTTTCCTTTAACGTAGAATATGAAGACTCTATTTAGCTTTTTATGTTTAAATGCATATATAAGAACTTTTTTCTTTGATATTAGTTTAGGACTTAATTTTAATTATATTCACAACAAAATAGGTACCAAATGTAATTTTGAAATAGGTTTTCTATGGCAACAAGTTCATTTTCTATTTGATTAAAAAAGCTCATTTTCTATTACAAAAATAATTTTAATAAAATAATATTAAAATTTTCATACAACCTTACATATGGTTAATGCTTAACATTGACATAAGTTCAAGCTAACTTAACATATGTTGATTCTATTATTGATAAAAAAATATAAATAATCTTAACATATATGAATGTCAAGGTAGTTTTAAACTTTTCTTGACACTGGCATAGATGACATATATGCAGAGTAACTTATCTTAACATATATACCCTATCTTGACGGAGAAACACTGTCAACAAAGGCCTTTTTTCTTGTAGTGTTCCGATACAAGGTGTCCAATAAAGGACACTTCATTCAACCAAAACTCACACTTGCTCGGGCCAGACAATCGCTTTTTTCAAAGTTCTAACACTACCCGAAGGTGTGTGTCATGATTTCTCGATCTTTGAATACACAAGAATGTCGCCTATGAACACTACGACAACCGATCCATACGATCGGAAAACATGATTCATTATGTCCATGAAAGTCTGGAGACGAGCCAACCCAAACGGCATTCGCTGAACTGATAATGTCTATACCATGTTCCGAACGCCGTCTTATGCAATATCCGCATCCTTAATCCTCAATTGATAAATACCTAGATCACAAGTCAACTTCAAGAGACACTGGTAATCTTCAATTAGTCGAACAAGTCATCAATCCCTGCAATGTGATACTTGTTCTTCATTGTCATCTTGTTCATTGCCTATAATCACACACAACCAAGCGCACTCATCTTTCTTTCTTCGACAAAGAGTTAATCGGAGCCCCTATGGTGATACACTCGGACGAATAAATCCTTTCTCTAACAATTCTTGCAACTGAAGCTTCAATTCTTTTAACTCCATTAGAGCCATTCGATACGGTGTAATGGATGTCGAAGTGGCACCCTGAACAACGTCGATTGCGAACTCAATCTCTCTCTGTGGAGGCAATCCTAGCAACTCCTCCGGAAACACATTCGGATAGTCACTAACTGTAGGGATGTCTGATAAAATAGGCTCAGCTCTTTCGTATTCATCAAGCATATGCCAAGTAGGTTTTCACCTTTTCGAACCATCAGTTCTAGCAGTAGCTGCTGATATCACATTAGAGAGGTGGTTCGACCTCTCGCGATAAAAGTCACTTCGCCACTCTGTCCCTTAAGGTTACTCTCTTCATTCTACAATCAACTACCACTTGGTGTCGGGACAACCAATCCATCCCCAATATCACATCAAACTCTCTGAATGATAACTCAATCAAGTCTCTTTGAAACTCATACTCTCATATTTTGATGGGACAATCTCTATACACCTTATTCACCATAACACTATGTCCGAGCGGGTTTGTCACAAAGATGTCATACTCAGTTTCACTCCTCGGTAAATTACCCAAGTTGGGTATGTTAGTACACACATATGAATGGGTTGACCCTAGGTCTATCAATGCATGCACAATAGTATCAAAGATAGTAAAATTACCGACTATCACATCCGGCATCGGTATCTTCTACTGCTTTCATCGCATATGCTCTAGTCAGGAGTACGGGGCATCCCGTCTCTACCTGCCACCCCGAGTCACTTGGCCCTCGAAACTAGTGATAACACCTTGTTGTGACACCCCAAACCCGGGGTCCATTGGCCACCCCTGTCAACTCAAGGGAAACTTGGCGTGTCTCATATCATGAGACCCATACATGAAAGAAATGACCCACTGCGCCCCCATCATCCATACTACCATACTTGCCACAAGACCATTTCTATAGATCTAAGAGTTATTACATCACTCCATTACAAAACATATTAAAACTAGGTCAGCTCTAATATATACAAACAAGAATCATACAAATTCCAAATTTCGCTTCATAATCCCGCCAGCCTCTAAGGAGCTCAGCCTCGCACTGGTCCCAGACCCAAAGTGGGGTCCTAATAACCCGGGTGAGCTAACGCCCAGTAGAGATAAACCCTACAAGCACCTAGGTGCACATGCAAATGATCATTTCATAGTCAAACCAACAACCAATCCGTGCATACATGTTGTATTATCATGGAAAACAAACTACATGCATGTATGAGACGACACTCTACATGCCCCATGTACTGGGTCAACCTCCGGCCCACCACCCAATGCAAGTGCCAATAGGAAATCAATGAGTCAGTCCCGACTCCCATCTCACAACCCGTAGTCTATGTGATATTTATTTAATCATTTCGTGTCTTTTTGGGCAACAGAACTTTTCAGGGTCTCACCGAGGGTCTCTTACACCCTCCGACATTTTTCGAGCTTTCACTGGTGAATACGCTGTCTAACCAAAGTTTACGTGCTTTTCACTGAGGGGGCATTCATCCCCTATCACTTGCTACGCCAACACATTTCATTTTCCATTTTCGTTTAACACCGAGGAACTCCAATTGGACTCCTCGTCCCATTCCCAAGCCCACGATTCAACACCAAACGTTAGTTGCCAAATCAGTAAATTATGCCACACTCATGTAATGTGGTGTTACCGCACACCAATGCAATGCACTGTACATCGCACTCTCAAACCCATGACCCTAATGTATGAAGACTCTCCCACATGGGACATTTTACACTCAGACACTATGTGTGTGCCATAAAACACTCATGTCTAATGCAACACAAATATTTCATATATTTACATACATGCAGTCATGTTAATATTCCACATATTCAAATCATTACATCACATAAGCATGCACTAGCACTCCTTCATCATTCACTTAATCCATGCTCAACACATCATTCAAGCATGTATTAGTATCAATTCCAACTACTTAGGCAAGTAATGCCATAATTCATATTCCCGGCTTCAGACATAGTGCATGTCACTTCATACAACTCAATGCATATAATTATTTCCATCTTTATCAATATATATCACATAATTTCATTTTCGCATGTCATTGAATTTATGGTACAATACACACAGTCATTCTCGCCATAAATCCGCCATGTTTGGCTCGAAATAATTTTTGACTTAGTCCAAAAAGTCCAGTTTTTGTAAATACCACACAAAATGTCCAACACGCACCCTTGCTCAGCCATATGCAGTCCTGGGCATTTCTACATAAACCGATTCGAAACCGGGGTTCCTAAAACCGTAATCCGACTATTCCTCAACCCGCCCGTGACCCAGCCCAATGTTCAATCCTTATATTTTGCTGAGCACTTTAATTTATTAAATTTCTAGGACTCAACGAGCTTCTCTCCGTAGAGTCCAAGAACGCACAAATCGAGTCTGATCGAGAAAATTATGGCTACCCAAAGTTGACGCGATTCGATCCACAAGGAAAAGTAAATTTGTACACCCCGTTTGCCATTCTACTCGGGATTGGCCGTCTGAAATGACAATGTTTGGTTTCCCCGTATAGTCCCAAAGCCCCATGAAACCGGTCTTTGACCATCACACAATCACAAACATTAACATACAATTCTACTCGAAAACCGGATCTAAACCTGTAGGCCATTACACGCCCTGAAGTAAATAACTTTCGTGAGTAGGAGGAAACCCACCTCTCGTAGCCGCAGCCTCCGGTTCTTGCCAGCTCCAGCCCGTCACTCAACACTCCTTCCTTTTCCTCTTTCTTTTTCCCCTCTCTTTCCCCTCCCTCCCTTTCTTCTTTCTCTTTCTTCTCTTTCTTTTTCTTTTCCTCCATTTCTCCTCTTTCCTTTCCTCCCTTTCTCTTCTCCTTTCCTCCCTTTCTCTTTCCCTTCCTTCTCCTTCTCTCTTTGCTCTCCCCACAAACTAAATTCTGCTGCCCTCCCCGCCCCCCCCCCAATCTCATATTTATAGGTCTTAACATGGCCATGCATGATGACACATGGCATGCCATGTCACACATTACTTAAGATGCCATAAAAGCCACACATGGTACGCCATGTGCCACACACATGGCATGCCATGTGTCCTACATGCATAGGCCTTTGCCATGCAATGTGACACATGGCTTGCCATGTGTCACCCACATGGTTCTCCATGTGTCACCCACATGGCTCGCCATGTGTCGCCTAGGGACATCCGCCGCTATCTCGAATACGTGAAATTCGACCGCTCGAAATTCAACGAATTACAAGGTAGCTAAATTTCCTTTGTGATGATTCTGTAACAAAGGTAACTGTTTTGTGGGATCCAAGATCTAGAAAAATCCTAACTTTTCCTCCGACTATTTCAAATTATCGTTGGCTTCTTTTTTTTTTTTTTTTTGAAATTTAAATTTAAAATTTTCACTGCTCACACTCAAGGCTCTATACCCGTCGAACCCGTACCCTAGCCAAGGGTGGCGTGAAGGAAGGAGCTCTAGGAAAATCTTTTATCTTTTGCTCATTGGATCCACAACTCAAACAAGCACACGTCAAACTCCAACACTCTCCTCTATGTCTCCTCACACAATGTGTGCAAAAAGGAGAAACTGGTCCCCTTGAAGAACCTCCTGGTGCACTAGCAACAGACGGTGCCGGTAGAATAGTCTTACTACCGGTAGCTTGAGCTGATCCCTGTGCTGTAGGCTGAATAGAACCCTATGGTCCTCTGACCCTTATGCTCGATGCACTCACTAACCGCGCTTTTTCTTACCCCGTCTCTCTCTTTCTTTCCTTTCTATACTATTTCAACATTTTGAGCACATGTCACAATTTTTGAGAAGTTATCATGGCAGAATCCTATGACATGGGCTCATATATGGTCACTGGGACCATCTTCAAACATGCGGCATTTTTCTTCTCGTTACTAGTATCCTGAGCATACTCTTGCTCAATCGAAAGGAATCTCCGCATTCCTATGACACTCATCCGTTCGCCCCAAATCGTGGAATTCTCTCATGCTGTTCAAGCAATGACCCACATACTGTTTCTTAAACTCATCCAAGAAAAATTTCCATGTAATACTCTCTTGTGGTGCGGTCCTAGTCATGGAAACCCACCACTTATAAGCTTCATCTTGAAGCAGTGAGATCGCACATTCCAATTTCTCTTTTGTCGTGCAATGCATTTAAGTGTGGCCATTCCGCTCGGTCCTCTAGATCCAATTCTCTCTACAGAAGGCCTACTCATTTTTCCTTCCCATAAAATCTACCTGGCTTCTGCACTCGCCATTCTTTCAATGGATGACCAAGTGGAGGAAGTAATCGCAGAGCCGGTTGCACCGTTCTTGTAATGCCTGAGATATTTGCTGGAGGATGTCTACAGCACCTCATGCTACTTGTCCTTGTTCATTCATTGATGGGGCATAGGATGCCGCTCCACCTCCACACTAATAGACTATTCGGGGCGACTTCATGAGTCACCCACCCTACGTGGGTCCCCGAACTATCCATGTTGAACCTATTAAGACCGACAAGATCCACGTAAGAGTCACGTCATCCTTTATATGCAAATGCAATGCATGCAATAAACAATTTCAAAAATCATTTCACAAAAAAATTTCAAAATCATTTGTAGAACCGCCTAAACCTAGGCTCTGATACCACTAAATGTAAGCACCCCTTTCTGGTCCGAACCCGATTGGTGGGTCCGAATTGGATTCGGAGGCGCTAGCCAAATTCATTTATCAAACATATTTCATTTAGACATTTAAAAGCCCTCCTTTTTTTTTTTTTCTTTTTTCAAAATTGCGGAAGCGTTTTTAATCGCTTCTCGCAGCTTATACAATTTACATTTAACCAACATATATTTACAATGAAGGCATTCCATGCCCATTCAAAATAATATACAAAATCGTTTCAGAGTTTAACTCTTTTGATCACAAAACATCAATGGTTCAAAAATAGGATGGATGCATATGACGGAGTATATACTTTTACTCCGCAGCTTTCTTGATGACTCTTTGCTCCTTGATCTTGGGTCCCACCATTAATCACTCGATACCTGCGCATTGGTAAAAACAATACGCTAAGCATTTTCATGCTTAGTGGTTCTATGAAAATTCTCTTCATTTTATTTTTAATCAAAACATGCAATATTTATAAAACAATGCTTTTGTACAATTGTTAATAACCAATGCAGTACAATACGTATCTAAATATATATATTTTCAATAAATCAATTACAATTCATTGGTAATCTCAAGCTATGCATTTTCATATGCACTAAATCATTCAAATCACAAATCGTGCACTTTTCAATCTCATTATCATTTTGCATTTTAGCCCTTTGTCAATTAATGTGAATTTATGATTTCCTGTGCACAGATAACGAATCATCGACACGGTCCCGCCTCGGGTCAGCAGTCGTATATATATATATATAAATATGTACTCGTTGGTGTACACTACTCATATCGTCTCCATTGGATACATCGACCGGTATGCCACAATAGTACGCTTGTTCGAATTCTTATTGGTATACCAATTTATCCTTAACTTAAATTTTAACAGCTTAATATTCTATTAAGGGCATTCAAATAATTTTTTTAGGAAAATACAATATATGTGGTTTTTATATTAAATAAATCATTTCAATACCATGCAATTTTCATGTCATTCATTTCAATCAATCAATTTCTCAAATTTTTTAACTTAAATCAACTTGCAATTCCTTTCACAATTTATTTGCATCAAATCAATTTAAAACAATTCAACATGCAATTCAAACATTTTGAAGATAGAGATTCGAAATAATAAGAGAAAGGTGTAGAACAAACAAAAAAGCTTTGCACTTTGATTCCAATCCTCGGAATCTCGATCTAAGTTCGGGTTTTCCTCCTTGTCAGTTCCTATTCCAATACAATTAAAGAAAAATATTATTCATGCGTGTCAGTGATTTTGGTTAGGGTTGATTTTTCGGAGCTTAATATCGTATTCTTAATCTCATTAGAAAATAAGGGCAAGATACAAGCCTGGTATGGTTGTTAGTTTTCCAAACTTTAATCCATCACATAACAAAAATACTAAAATTTTTACCCTGCCTTATAATCCTTTTCCAATAGTACTCTTGATCAACTAAACCATCCAAAAAGGAAGATTAAGTCAAAAACCTCAAACAACCACTAACACCACATGCAAGGACCGTTATTTTTTAGTTTTGTACTCTCTGGACTTTATTACCCAAAAATTATTCAAACGGTCTTAAAAAATTATGTAACTCTCCAGTTTAGTCCTTTATATATCTAATGACATATCTGAAAATTTTCAATTTAAAATTCCTTCTCTAAGGCCCCTCAACCACATAACACAAACAGGGCAAAACATGCTGTTTTTTTTTTCAGACAGTAGTACCTTTAAAACGTGTCACCAAAACAAATCCTAATGTTGTCCAAAATTAACTTCAAACATTTATTTGATTATCTTAGACCAAGGCCTAACCAACCCCCAAGCACCCAAATCATATTATAAACCAATTGGTATAGTTTTTAACTTTAACATCTAGACTACTCTAATTTTGCAAAGCAGAATCAAATTGTTCTTACACATAGCTCCACTTTGACAGATTTCTGGGTACTTTGGGGTAACAATTTTCCTACACTTCCTTGAAGAAAATTGTTCCCCTAGAAGTCTATTTTACCCAAAATTTTGAATCACTAAATTTGGATTAGTGAAACTCAACCTATGGCCAAAAAACCATAACAATACCCAAAACAGAGCATACTCGTGAGCTACTCGAACTCACCTTGAAGATGATATTCGGGAGCCATAGAACTATAATTTGCTTATGGTACCTTCTATACACTCAGATCTCTATCTCTGGCTATTTTTTACGAATCTTAATCACTTCATTTGGATGATTATAACTTAACTTAGCCAAAACAAGAATAGGGGTTTTGATAAATTTTTGACAACATTTCTTTGGAAACCAAACATTTCTTTACAAACACTCTTAACCCAATCCAAACCAATACCAAAATCCATTTACAACCAATAAAAAACACCTTTATCCACATTTGGGGTTTTCCCCAACCCAAACACAAGAGAAAAGGTGTAACACCCAGGAATTTGTATAGGTATAAGTTAGGGAAAATAATAATGACAGGAATTTGCATAGGTATAAGTTACGGAAAATAATAATGACAAGAATTTTTATAGGCATACGTTATGAAAATAATAATGATAATGTAATTAGACGTTATGAAAATAATGATAATTCAATTAGACGTTATGAAAATAATAATGGTAATTCAATTAGTAATTAATTAATTACTTTAATGAAAAGACGTTATGAAAATAATAATGGTAATTCAATTAGTAATTAATTAATTACTTTAATGAAAGGACGTTATGAAAATAATAATGGTAATTCAATTAGTAATTAATTAATTAATTTAATGAAAGAGGGTAAAAAAGGTATTTTCCTAATATATACCCTAGTATAAATTGGAATAAGAGAAGGAAATCCTTCATTCTTCTTCGAGTTTCTCTCCGGCTGGTAATTCCAGGACGACTAGCTTTGGGATCTGTGGTTTGCAAAGAATTTCTAGTAAGAAGATCTTCTCCTCGCTTTATTTTTCTGCATTTCTCGATGTAGATTCTTTAACTTCTTCGCTAGATCAACCTCAAGAACGATTTAGATTTCACTCTCGCTCCTTAAAAAAAAAAAAAAAAAAGGATTGATGGTATCATATCAATTACTAGTATGAGAATGAAAAAGTATTTAAGGATACTTTAAAAAGAAATAATGATAAAACAAATAGGATAAATTTGAAAAGGTCGACCTCGATAAATATTTGTATTTGATAAGTATTTAAAGATATATGTATTTTGGCAAGTAAATGTTTTATTAAGGATTGAGATTTTATTAGATAATGAATATGATTAGAATAATTATTTAGCAATTATAGGAAATAAGATCCGTTAATAATACTTGTTGTCAAGTATGATAATTGTTAGGTAAAAAGGTTAGATGTGTATTGTGTAATAATATAATTTGTAAAATATTATTAATATTATTTCTTCTTAGTAAAATATTTAGTTTGGATTAAGAGCATAAAAATAAATAAATTATTAAATATAAGATCCGGGAAGGAATATGAGTTTTATAAAATTTGTAAACTACCTAATTCAAATAGTTATCATTTGAACAAGCTTGTCAATATGTTTGAGGTGAACAAAAATAATATCATTATTAAGAATATCAAATTAAGAAAGTTTTAAGAATAAATAAGTAATGATGATAGTTTCTTCCTTATTATCTTAGGAGAAATATTTCATTAAGGTGAAATTCTTCAGATTAGCTCTTTCAAAGCTTTTGAGTACTTCTTTGAGGTAAGAGATTCTAATACAGTTTTTTAAAAAAATTATTATTTTTATATATATGTATGTGTAAGGGAGATTAATGCATTTAAAAAAATTGTTTGTTTTACTTCATTTGAGGATGAAAATTGTTTTAACTGAATTATATATAATCTTGGTTTATGAAAAGTTTTACTTGTTTTATTTATTTGATTATCCATGGATCAAGAAAGTAGTTTTGAAGTGATTGTACTTTCGATTTGTTTTGTTTACTTAAAGAAAATATGGAGATATGATGTTTTTGTAATTTGGAAATTTTGAATGAAATATTTGACTCTGGTTAGTTTGGTCATGTCAACGGGAATAATAGTTGATATTATTCGGCCCTTGTCAACGAGAATAATAGTTGACCTTTACATTTTTTGATGACGAATGTAATTGATTTGAACCCCAGCCTCTAGGGGTTTCGGTTAGAGGTTAGTACTAGTAGTGTTTCTTGTCTCACACCCACCTAAAAAGGAATAATTTCATGTTAGCCAGCCACTAAAGTCCTGGCCATAATCGGGCACCATTTGATATTTGATGACCGTGAGAAAAAATATATTTGAAATGTATTTGATTTTGATTTGATATGAAAGTGTTTGAATCGAAATTTGATATGAAATTGTTTGAATTACATTTGATATGAAACTGATTTGAAATGGATGTGAGAATGTTTTAAAGTATATTTTGTTAATGTTCCAACTTATTTTTGAATCAAAAAGTTTTGACAAAAACATCCCTATTCATATATGATTGAAAACTTTTTGATCCATGAAATGTATTAGTATTTCTTATTGGGCTTTGAGCTCACTCCTCATTCAAGTGACATATTTTCAAAATTCGAGTTCGGGGGAGGAGTGACGTTAGACGAGAAAATGGTTTTATTGTATCATTTTGCTTTTAAAACTTCTATTATCATAGATGTTAAAGTTTAGTTTTGTTTCAATATTTGAGTTTCAGTTATTTGGATAAGTATACTTGGGTTGGATGTATTGGTTTCTTAAAGTTGATATTTGAGGATTTGTGAAAGCCGCGATTTACTCGAACAGTGATTGTAATTGGACAAAATCCAGTTACAAGGAAGGTTAGTGTCGCTTCACACTCAAACCTTCTACCAAGGCTCAGGCGACCGATTAGCCATGCCCATAGGTGGGTTTCGGGCGTGATAAAAGCAGTTTCTACCTTTGAATCTCTTGATTCTTAACACTAAGCTTTCCTTCTCTTCTTTTGATCACTTGGAAACCATAATGGGAAGCATCTCCCCACCAAAACCTTGGTCTTCTCAACCCTAGCCTCTCTCTTTTCTCCCTTTGCTCTCCAAGAACGAAAAATGCACAAATGTGCCTTATTCTTAGACCACATTTGGTCTTAATCTCTATTTAATGGTTAAATCCTTGTTTGGCTCTCATTCTTTTTGGCTTTCAAAATAAGTCTCATTTCTCATTTTTTTGATATTTAAGTCTTCGATTTCACTTCATTTAACTCACATTAGCATTTAAGCTTATTCTATTTTTAGCCCTTAGGTCCTCATTTTACAAATTCCAAATTTGCCCTTTACAATTGAAATCTGCTGTATATATTTTTTCGTTCTTAGGATTTTAAATTCCAAAAAAATTTATGTTTACTTTATTTTATACTCTAAACACATAATAATAATATAAAAAAAAATATCATAAAAATACTAGGGTATTTTTAGGGCGTTACATAACCGATACGAAGGTCTATCTTGGAGTAGACTCGCGCCCCTCTCACCTGATCAAACAAATCATCAGTCCTAGGTAACGGATACCGATTCTTGATCATAACAGTGTTCAACTATCGGTAGTCAATGCACAGTCGAAGGGTCTTGTCCTTCTTCTTTGCGAACAGAACCAGAGCGCCCCAAGGTGAAGTGTTCGGTCTAATGAAACCTTTGTCCAACAATTCCTATATCTGGACCTTGAGTTCCTGGAACTCAACCGGTGCCAACCTATGGGGAGTCAAAGATATAAGCGACGTACTAAGGTGTAACTCAATACATAAGTCTACATCCCTCTACGGATGTAATCCAGGTAGCTCATCCGGAAAAACATCCTCATACTTGTAAACTACCCGAGGCAGATCCAGGTCCTGTCTCACCTCGTCTTCTAAAGTAAGGCTTGCTAGCCAACCTATCAACTGTCCATACCATCT
Source organism: Tetrastigma voinierianum (assembly GCA_016808115.1). NCBI lineage: Eukaryota > Viridiplantae > Streptophyta > Magnoliopsida > Vitales > Vitaceae > Tetrastigma > Tetrastigma voinierianum. Next base: position 87,571 of record JAEQBH010008000.1, on the reverse strand, counting down.
GGAGTCGTACATCATCTAGGGTAAAACATCATGTTTGTCCCCTTGAAATGTAAACACGACATCAGACAGTAGGCGGTAACTATCTTACGCTCACAATCAATGACTTCTCGGTGTGCTGTTAGCCAGTCCATTCCAAGGATGACATCAAACTCTGATAAGTCCATGACCCTCAGGTCCACAGTGAGTAGAATCCCACAGATCTCTAACTCGTAACCTCGACATATCAGGTCCACACTCACCCTAGTTCCTAGGGGAGAGTTTACATACAACGACTTTTCCAAGGTCTCAACCTCTAAGCCCAATCCTCGCACACATGATGTAGGAATAAATGAATGCGATGCACCAGAATCAAATAATATCCTTGCCCATAGGCGAGATAGCATAAACATACCCCGGGATGAACCGACCCGATCCACCGGCTCCGCGGGCGGTGGCCAACAGCGTAGATACGCCCCCGGGTCCCTCAAGTCCCGCCCAGAGCCCTATCCTCGACCTCGACCCATACCCAAGCCTCTTAGTCCTGTCCCAGGCAGCGTAAGATGCCATGCAACCTGGTACCGACATCGGGTCCTCTTCGGGCCACGCGCCAAAGTAGAAGGAACAAACTGTGTCCGCGCCTGTCCCACTGATGACTGGGACTACACTGTCCCAAAACCTTGGGATCCTTGCCTCCGAGGGTAATCCCGCCTCATATGTCGAGGTTGATGGCAATAATAACATGTCATCTATCCTGACTGGCTAAAGGTCCAGTCCGCCTTGGCCTCCGAAGAAGGCGGCCTCGTCCCGAATCCCCTGGGTGGAACAAGGTCTTATACTTCTTCCCAACCAAAGGTTGATCCTCCCTCATCTTACACTAAGACTCCGTGACCCCGTATGTCTGCATCTTCTACCTCTCTCTCTATGGTCATAGCCGTCCTGACCATAAAGTCCATGTCTTGTAGGAGAAATCCTACAATCTTGCCCCTGATAGACAACTTCAGGCCATCCTCAAACTTCCTCACTCATATCTCACAATACATGTCATCCCCAAACGTGCCAACCTGAACTTTGACTACGATTCAGCACTTCGCCCATGCTTCCTTACTTCAACTCAAGGAACTCCCAAGCCTCAGGCGTTTGTGCGATGCCGGGAAAACTTATCCATGAAGAGCTCCTCGGAACTCTCCCCATGCCACTGCCTCCGATCCTATGAGACTTCAATCTAATCCCACCATATCCTGGATTCACCCCTAGCCGAAATGTGGCTAGCTCCGATCCTCGTGAGCATCTGAGGTAACCTATAACCTCCAAGATCCTCCCAACCCGTCGGAAACCAATGATCAGCTACCACCTAATCCCCTCCCTGAATGCCGAGGATTATGTGCTATGAACCGTTGAGGTTACTCGTCCCTCGACCCCCAAATTTACACTCCAAGGTCATGTAGCAATGGCAAGCAGCCATAAGACCCACTTGCGCAGCTTGCAAAAGACTCCATGGCCTCTACAAAGGTTTGCCTTCGTATAAAAATAGGCGAAGGCTATCGCCCTCGTCCTCGACTTGCCATCTACACATGTCAAATGGCAATAGGGTTATCAAATTTCTATCTCAATCTAACTAGTAGTGCACATGCCAACCACTAGTAGACTTTATCATCATGAACTACACCATTCATCCATTTTTCCTTAGTGGTGCAAAATGCCACACACTAATATAATTCAATTCAATTTCCGAACTATCCTGTTCAGTTTGTTTTTCCAGAACCCCTAAGGTTATGTTTTCTAACCCTAGTGTTGCATATACAATCTACCATGTATATAATTCACGAAATTCACCACACATACCACACAACATGTTAAGCACAAAACACGTAACAAGCAACAATGCATGATCTAGACCCCTGCCCATCGAGTCCTAGGTACTTGTATAACCTAAGCTCTAACACCAAGCTGTGATGCTCGTCCTTCAAGCCCTAGGTATTCTTATACCTATGCTTTGATACCAAGCCGTGACGCCCTAAATCCCGGGGGTCATTTATTTATTTATTTATTGGCCATCGGACAAAGTCCTGCTTCGACAAAGGAGTCTCGCCAGGATAGAGTCACTTCGCGCCCGCTGCGGCATCGCAAATGCTGTCGAAGCGCCAAGAAGACTGCTGGTGCATGCGCGTGCCCAGGGCGCTGTCGCTGTGCCCACGATTTGGTTGCAACACGACACCGTGTCCTACTTTTGCTACATTGAACGCTATGTCGCGACATGAGAATCCTACCCATGGGGAAACTCTGTCGCAACACAGAATTGCTCTGTTGCTACAAGAACTCCAAGCACAATCTGACCTGTCGCGACAAGGAAAAACCATGTAGCGATATAGAGCTAGGAGGCTCTGTTGTGACCGAGAACTCCTTGTCGCGACACAAAAAGCCCGTTCCAAGTCAAAACCCGTCACGACAAAGGGCCACTGTCAAGACACAGGGCCAGAAAAATATGTCGTGACAGAGGACTGAAAATAGGCAGTAGCCCACTTTGGTCTTCTTGCACCTCCAGTTCCCATTTTTTTTTCTCTTTCAAAACACCCTAAATTCGATATACGATAACGTTTTTATTACAAAGGCAATATGAAACCTGGGAAAACCTTGCCAAAACTTCATTTATCATACAAAATGAGTTTAATTACAACTCTATTCTTTTTACATAAAAAGAAATTGGGTTTTCTACCCAAAATTTACAAAATACAAAACAAAGCCAAATCTGGCATTTTATTCACAACTAATGTCTTGGATGTGTTTCATCCCCCGGTGTGCCTCTAGTACCTGAAAATATTTTCCCACGACGGGGTGAGTAATGCCCAGTACATGAATTCTCCTACAAGGGTTACTCCCCACCTAAATGCACATGCAATGGCACATACACATCATACCACATTCCATACAGAAAATGCAATCCTACATGGAATATTTCATGTCATAAATGAGATGAGACTCCTCATGCCTGTAACCTAAGTCCTAACCGACTCCCTCACACATGGGACGCTAAGTGTGAAAACCCATCATTGGTGTTTCACCCAATGACTCTTTTCTTCAAACAAAATCTTTTTGTTTTTAAGACTCAAGACACATTGGAAAATCCTACAATGTTCAATTGATTTCATCAAATCCCGTGTTATGTGCTTTGTGGGTCACATATTTTTCTGTTTGACTCAGATCGTCGGGCCTTTCCCAACATTTTTACGGTCTTTCACCATTGGTGATCATGTCTAATCGCGAATGAATTTAGGTCTTTCACCCTTGGGGTTGGGGGGGTGGTGGGATCTACCCCATCTTGCTCCGCCCAACACACTTATATATATATATATATATATATATATTTCATGTTATGAAACCGTGAGTCTCGATTTTGGACTTTGTCCCATTTTTGAGCTCACCAAACATTCACCAAGAATGGTGAATAATAATTACCATGCACACACACCCGACTCGACGCGATGTTATCGTGCATATGAAATGCAAATATACCATTTCATGTCATATTATGTTACATGCATCAAGAGAGCTACACATGCAACATTTCCAAATTGTGAAAATTATATTTTCTACATATAATTTTCATTCACTATAATTCTCATGTCAATTCATCAAACAAACATATATTTATGATTCATGGATAATTATATTTTTCTACAATATAATTCTCATCATCAAGCAACCCATGTTAATACATCAATTGATCATGTAACAACACGATTTTCACACAACCAACATGTTATTCATTTTTTAGCAATAACACATAAAATAGCACACATGGACAAAGATTAGTCCAAAAATCAGTCCCGGGACTACCCAAAATAAATCTGTAATTCAGTTCCGCATCAAGTTAAAAACAGTCCCAAAATTCGCTCCCGAAAATTTAGCTTCTAGACCGCCCAAATAGCCCTAAAAATCTGTACTCCAACTGTCTGCATCACCCGTAAAATCCCAAAGACTCACCCTAAAATTTTTAGGACTAAATTGCATGACCATTCCCCACCCAAAACACCTCATGCCATTTAAATGGCTCTTAAGCAAGAATTAAACCGAGTAGGAGAAAAACCCCTACCTCTCAAAGTTTGGCCAAATCCTCTGATTTTGGTACCCACGCGTAGCTCTTGTTATATGGACCAACTTTACCTCTTGCTCCGACGAAAACCGACGGCCCGATCTCCGTAGAATCTAGAGAGAAGGTGGAGCTTCTCACTTTTTTTTTTCCTCTATTTTCTTATCTTTTCTTTCTTTTCTTTTTTTTCTCTCCTTTTCCTCCCTCTCTCTCACCGAATTGTTTTGGTATCCACTTGATCTAAGTGGAAAGTTACCACCTTCCTCTGCCACATGTCCTATCTCTATCAAGCTATCTTTTCTTATCTTATCTAAACTTGGATTTCCTTCCTCTGAGGGCTTGACACATGGTCATCCCTTAGACTTTCTCTCTTTGCTTGACTTAACTCTCCATTTGACACATGGCTTAAAATGAGTCATTCAACCAAGTGCCATGTGTCACTTCACATGTCCCGATGTATCGAAACGTGAAATTCGACCGCTCCCGGAATTCCATCATCTGACTTGGTAATTGATTTTGTGGAGCACACATGAATCGATTGCACTGGAGATTTAAAATTCTAGGTTTTCTTAAATCGTAAATTACCGCTTTATATTTTTCCTAGTAATTGATTTTCCCCAAGTTTTACATAATGTTTTTTGTCATTTTTAGTTATTAAAATATTAAAATATTGTTACTTTCACACACTAGTGTTATTACTTTCAATTTGTAACATTGTTATTTTTAATTTTTCTCACTTTTAAATATTGTTTTCAAAATTCAATATTTAATTGATTATTTTTAATTTTTCATTAAATTAACAAATGTTATTATATCACTTTTATTTTGAAAAATAGTTTCAAAATATATGTGAATAATATTTTTTATATGCATTTCTTAAAAATTTAGTTTATAAAAATTCATGTAAAATATAAAAATAAATCATAATAATATGAACATTATAAATAAAAATTATTATAAATAGTAAGCAAACTTAATATTTTTTATAATTAAGACATTTTATATTATCATTATTATTTAAAATATTAATATTTATTTATATATTTTCTAAACTATAAGTTGATACAAGTAATTATACTTGTATGTTGAAATATAATTCATTTTAATACATTAATTACATAAAATAAAAATATAATTTAAATAGTAGAAATATTAAATATATGAAAATAAAAAAAATAAGGCTTTTTGATTAAGTATATTTTCAAATTTAGAAATTATTTTATAAAATTAATTAACATTAAAAAGAAAATAATTTTTTTATACTGCCAAAGATGCTTGTTGTAAAAAACAAAAATAAAAGATGCTGACATTCAACTTTTCCATTTCATTCTCTCATGTTCACCTTCTTTTCTTTTGATATTGTCTTTCTGTTCATGTTCTTTTCTTTTGATATTGTCTTTATATTATCTTGAAGTTCTGATTCTTGTAGAAGATATTAAACTGTGGATTAATTCTTATAGAAGATCAGATCACTTGAAGTCCTAAAAACCAAACATCCCCTTAAGATCATAGTTGACATTCTAGAAACAAGTAATTAAAACAAAGAGTTATGTTTCATGCTTGATTTCACCAGATCGTTAGGCAATATTATTTGTTGTACTTGCCAAGTAATGTGTTGAAAATGATAATGAAAAGAGAACATTTGAATTTTTCCAAATTGTTGACACATTTGCTTTTTTTTTTCTTTTGACGTTTGTTTGGCATCGTAAACAAATGGATGGAGTGTACTTCATTTCATTTCATTTGGTGCAGTTGGTGTTGATGTTAATGGTTGACATATATAAATTCATTTCCGTAAGGGCATGTTTTGGAAATATTGTCAAGATATTTTTTGATACATAAGAAAAATTTATGGGAAGAAAAAACTTAAAATTTTAAAATTCAATGATGTGCTAAATAAGAGTAAAAAAAAAGTCTATTTGAAAAAACACTTTCACTTCAATAAGAAAAAAATAAATATTGTTCAAATAAAGTTATTCAATGGTTACTCCTATCAAATAAAAACTAATAAGGAGGCATTAATCACAAGCTGAGTAGCCACGTCCACATAGGACAAACAGTAAGCACGAGCATGCCCATGCCATTTCATGGATGGGCATGATGCACTCCTCCTGGAGTCAATTTGGCACATGTCCTAATTTTCTATTTTTGCCACATTCCATGTACATCAAAGTACCACGGCATGATAAGCTCATTATCATTATTACCGACTATAAATAAATGAGAAGAAAAGCCATTCACTTCTCTTGGTTTACAAACAGCTGTTATTACAATACATTATTTGTCCAAAAAAATTATGAAGCATGAGTGTTTAAAATATTATGTAAACATCCCTAATATGAACTTCCCTTGTTTAGAGTATGCTGTTCTGTAGCCTTAATTAAATGATGTCACAAATTTATATATAAAGGAGGCAGCGCCATGTAAAGAATCAATTAGCGTCCAACAAAAACAATCAATTTCTGAGCATCCAAACAGGCGAGAGTGAATAATGGGAAGTTCACTTATCAAACTCATCTCCATCTTCTTCATCCTCATCACCATCTTCACTTCACAAGCAGCTTCGCAATCGGATGAATGCGAATCCGAAAAAAACAGCAGCTGCAACAACAAGTCGGGCGCGCTGTCGCTCAAGCTCATAGCCATAGCCTCAATATTGGTGACAAGCATGATAGGCGTGTGCTTGCCTCTTTTCTCACGTTCGATCCCGGCTTTAAGCCCTGACCGCAACATATTCATCATCGTCAAAGCATTCGCTCTGGACTATTCTGGCAACCGGGTTCATGCACGTGTTACCGGATTCCTTCGACATGCTGTGGTCGCCATGCTTGACGGAAAATCCATGGCACAAGTTCCCCTTCACTGGCTTTGTGGCAATGCTGTCTGCGATCTTTACTCTAATGGTCGATTCGATATCCACGAGTCTATACACCAACAAAAATAAGGCTGAGATTATTCCGGAAGGCCAAGTTGCAGATGAGGCTGCAGTCACTACTACCTGCTACTTCCATGGGACACCATCATGGACCCAAGATCGAACTGAAGGCTCACAGTTGCTACGTTACCGTTGTTGCCATGGTAATTACTCTTTCTTTTCTAAATTATTAATTAGCACTATAATATATACGTGTATATATATATATATATATATAAAAGAAAAAAAACATGTTAAAAGAAAATGATTTTGTTATGTTTTATCGTTCAAATGAATTTTAAAAAAAATAAAATTATTTATAGACTTACTATTCTTAAATTATTTAATCTTTATAATGATGAATTAAAATAAATAAAATGTGTTTGAGATAGAAAATAAAAATAATATATCAAATTTTTTGGGAACCAAATATATAGTGTATATATATATATATATATATGTACTATGTTTGGTCTTTTCAAAAAAAAAAAAAGGTATGCATTGTTTAGTTTTGAAGAATTACCGGGGAAAATGGAAAGAAAAACAGAGAAAAATTAAAAATATATTAAAAATTGATAAAGTTTTACATGTTTTTTCTAATCTATTGATATATTTTCCTAATTATACAATTTAAAAATTTCTTAATACTTTTAATAATAGTTTTGGAATTATTTATTTTCTAAGATGGATAAAATCAAATATGAAAAATTATTTTTGGAAAAAAATTATTTTATTTCTATAGTACTTTTCAAAAACAGAAAATAATCATTTTATTTTCTTTGATTATCTAGAGGAGAAAGAGATTTAATGGACCGACTAAACCTAATCTTTTAGGATGTTAAATTTTGAAAAACGAAGAAGTTTTCCTTCGTTTGTGATAATTTAGCCCAGCCTTTGATCTTTTTGAAACAACTCATTTTGAGTGTCACATTGCAAAGTTAAGGTTTGGCTTGAGGGTTTATAACTAGTGGGTTCCTTTCCTTTAATGATTGGCTTTTAATATTAAGTTCTACCAAAATGATTGTAATAATGATATCAAATCGGTTCAATCCTTAATGATAACCTTCCTTTGAAATTGTGGAAAGGCTACTACCCATAAAAAGGTAGGGTTCGCGAAGTCACCAATTATAGTGGACGTAGGTATGTTACACTCACTTGGGTAAAATTTACTCTTGAATGCTAGTTGTTAAGGGGGATGGAGCCCAATAGTTATAAACCCTTGTGCCAAGTTAACTTAGCAGCGATGTGGAGACTAGAATAAGTCATTACACATTTGGTAGTTGACCTGTTCAAGTGGAGGAAACCAACTAATTTGGGTCTTTCCTTTCTTTCTTTCTTTAATTTTTTCCTTGACTGCTATAAATTGTTCATGATGTTCCTATTACCCTAAGAGTTCATTTGATCCTATAATCGCTTATTATACATATTTGACTTAATATATATAATGTTATTTATCTAAAACAAAAGGAAGTATAAGACAAACCTTGGATGATGCGTGAGTAATTAATGATCAAATCGTGATTAATATATGGTCCTTAGTTTTCAAAATGAAATGGATGTGTGTGGCTTAAGTCAAAAGAAAAATAGTTTCACTCTTACTCATGTTGCGTTTTAAATCACATCATACCTACCTTTAGCTAAGTACACCATTGATGACTGCTAATAACTTCAACTAAAAATATAGTGCCTTCAAACCTACTTCCATTAAAATATCTTATCAACTTCTATCTCCCAATCATTGTTAATAAAACTGAAATGCAATAAAAGAAATGTCAATATTAGAACATTTAAATTAACTTTAGTTTAATTGAAATGCTAATTTCTTCTACCTCTTTAGTTTAAATTAACTTTAAAATTTAAAAGTATCTCTAACTGCACTTAACTATGTTATTTATATAGCAGGTGCTAGAACTGGAATTGTAGTTCATTCAAGAGTGATAGGGGCTAATAATGGGAGCCTCAAACAATACTTGCACAATAAAGCCTCTTGTGGCAGCCCTCTGTTTACTTCCCTGATGTTTGAAGGAATGGGCCTTGTGGCTGCATCCTTCAGGTAATCACTAATAACCTATACCTGTATACTATATTATATGTATGTTCTCTCCCATCTAATGAGAAAATGTTGCATATAAGCAATGATTCCAGGCTGAGTACAAGTTTTGAAGAAGGCTTTGATGGTGTTCTTCTTTTCTGTGACAACCCCATTTGGGATAGCTTGGGATTGCATTATCCAAAACATAGTGGAAGAGAATAGCCCTACCCTACTTATCACTGTAGGACTACTGAATGCTTCATCGGCTGGGCTTTGATCTGCTACTGGCTTCTTGTGGATCTTCCTCGGCTGACTCTAGGTCCTAAGTTGCACAGCATCAAGCTTCAGATTAAGTCATATGTTGCAGTTCTTTAGGTGCTGGTGGCATGTCTCATGGCAAATGGGCTTGATCTTTCCATCCTAAGGATCTGTAACTTCTTTTGAATCTTTTGCATGTTTGTAAGCTTTAACCACTATTTGGCCTCAAGCTAGCTCTTTGGCAAAAACATTCATGTGTTGTCCCCTGCATCTTAAGGCGTAAAAAATATTTTCCATGTACATTAGCTTGCTGGTAGTTTGTTCTCTCTATGTTGATCAATTTGATGCATACTATACTTCATTTAAATTTTATTTTATGTTCCGATTGTATTGAGTACAGTTTTCAACCATTAAGTTTTTACATAACCAGCTGTAAATGGGAGTTTCCTATCACTCATGTCACCACTGAGCGGGTACTCGTGGATCTCTCGATCCGTAGATCACGTAGTCCGGCCCACTGCGGTAGTGTCTGTTGCGCTACCAATACTTTTACTTTTAAGATATATTCAAACACCAATACAAATACAAATACGTTTTCAATACCATATCTCTATGCTACTTGTGCTTTGATACCATTCAAATCCAATTCCAATTTAAATAGGGCCCATAACTGCTCTTTAATAATGCATTTATACAAATTAACATTCTACGCCTTTTCAAATACAATTACAAAATATTTATGGAGTTCACCCTGGTTGTCCATAATATGTAAAATACATTTCCATAATTTCAAAAAGATATAAAAAAAAAAAAATGTGATCTTCTTATGAAGACTTTTACATCTTTGAGTTCAATGTAAAATAATTACAAAATATCATGAATGAAATTATATGCATGAGACAGAGCATTTACTTATACTCCGCTTTTTTTAACGGTGACTCTGCGCTCGACGATCTTTGGTCCTGCCACTTTCTACTCGATACCTGCGCAATGATAAAAGCAATGCGCTAAGCATTTTCATGTTTAGTGGTTCTATAATATAGTACTCTCTTCCATTTCAGTTTAAATTAAGTCATGCATTTTTCTAAAACAATGCTCTTTTATCCTTTTCGAATGATCAATGAAATACAATACATATATTCATTTCATATACATTCATTTATAGTTTATTGATCATTCCAAATATGCACTTTCATATGCAATAAATGATTCATTTTGCCCTTAAGCTAAGTTAACCTATGCTTGCGTATGATAATGAATCACCGCATACTCGCTCGGTTGGGTAGCCTGAGATATAAAAAAGGTTTTATAACACGCATACCCTCGCTCGGGCCGTCGACCGTTATTAAAATCATTCGCGGAACACAACCGACACCGCCTCGCTGGCTACGATCGTGAGTGACACATCATTACGCTTACGCAAAGAATGCTAATTTGGACTTTATTGGTATACCATTCTATCCTTAACTCGAATTTTTAATCTATTACATTCTATTAAGGGCATTCAAATCATTCATAGCAAAATACAATATAGTATATACATCTTTATATAAATAATTCATTTTTCTAATACTATGGTTTTTCATATGCAAATCATTTCACACCTATTTGCCTCAAATCAATTAAAACACTTCAATATGCAATTTATTGAAAATCATTTCAATAATAGAACAATGATCGTAAGACTTGAAATAAGAAGAGATTGGATGGAGAACAAACTCCAAAATGGAAACAAAAGAGAAAGTCGAAGAACAAACCACAAAAGTTGTATGTGGTACTTTGATTCCAATCCTCTAATCTTGACCAATTCCTGCCTTTCCTCCTAGTTAGCCCCCATTCCAATACAATTAACAATCATATTATTAGTCTGCATTCTAGGAGTTCTCATTCTGTGCTTACTTTCTACCCGACTTTTCGATACATTCTCCTTTTCTTTAGAAAATCCTTAATATTTGGTTTTAGGCATTGTTATGCCTCATTTTTAATCATATTTGTGGGTTGCGGGATGCCTACATGGTTCACTCTACACCCTTAGGGGGATCTTGAAAGGAAACTCAACTTAAACCTTTAACACAACCAAGCAATTAGTACACTTGGTGCAACAATCAAATTTTTAGCAAATATGTGAGAACCAATTTTCATTAAATGGAATATGGTTAGATTCTAAACTCAAAGAGATTTCCCTAGAGTCCAAGAACGTGCGAATCGGAGTTCGGACGAAAAAGTTATGGCCGATTGAATTTTGGTACAAATTTTGGAAGGAGGGCCCTGCGAAAATTCGCAGGGGTTACGAAATTTCGCAGGCTCCTGCGAAAATTCGCAGGGAGTTGCGAAATTGTTTTTTGCAAGGGTTGCAAAAATTCTTGCATTCATTGTGTTTGTTTTCTTTTCCACTTTTTCATGTTTAATCCACTTGAAAACAATTACCAAACACTAAATCAATCCATTTATAGCTTCCAATAGAACACACATGCAATTTTCTTGATGATGCATTCGAAATCACTTTACACCACTAAACATCCTGACATTTTCGTTCCAACAGAGCACACATTCATGTTCATACAGAACAATGCAGATTTGTTTTTGGAGCAACATAAAACTTGAAATAAGAAGAGAAGTAAGAAGGACAAACCAAAAAGAGTCAGTTCTGGTATCTTTTCCCTTAAGTCTTGATCTTAACTTAAGCTTTATCTTCTTCGACTCCTATTCCAGCACAAACATGGCAAAAACAGGGAAATATCGGGCCGCATTCTAGGTTTCATTTCTTAGGGCTGATTTCTAATTCCAATACTCTAGCTTTTCCATAGATCTAGGCTAGATTTACACTTACCTTGCAAGAATGAGCGAAAACCCTAGTTTTCTTCTTGACCTAGCCGCAACTCCTCACCACGGACCGTCCTTTGATTTGTCAGCTTAGGCGAGATCACTATAGGGTTTAGACAATAGATGAACGGTTGGAAGAATGAGACGATTTCAATTGATTTTCAGTTCTCAAAATGGATTGTGTGGGAGATGAGGGTTTGAGAGAGGAGTTCGTGCGTGAGAGAGACAAGCGGATTAAGAGAATGAGAGGAATGAGAGAAATGTCTCTGAAAGACCAAGATTTGGTCTTTTAATCCAAATCCTTCACTAAGCCTTGTTTGGCTACACATTAATTTGCTTTTTCTCATTTTTCTCATTTTAAATCCTCTCTTCATTCTACTTCATTTTCATTTTCATTTTAACATTTACACTCCTCATTTACGACCCCAGTCCTCATTTGACATTTCTACTAAATTTATTCTGGGTCTTCAAAATTTTCGCTTATCATTTTTTCGTTTTTAGCCATTTAAACTCCGGAAAAATATAATTAATTTATTTTACACCTTGAAATACAAGTAAACCGTTAGGAGTATTTTATATGCTATCGATGAGTCTTAAACTCATCTATTTTAATCCATTTCCGGGCTTATTTTTAGTATATTCAGATTCGCTTTTAATGCCAAATTATGATTATTCACCAACTTTGGGTTTTGTAGGTTTTAATTCAAAAAGGAGAAAATTTTAGCAAGAAAGAAGAGAAAAAGAGCACCGCAGCTACTGGCCGTGAAAAACGCCCAAGTAAACGGCTAAGGAAATTATTATGACAATACTTCCGTCGCAATGTTAAAAGATTGAATATAGATGAGGAGCTATGTCGTGACAAAAGACAGCATGTCGTGACAAAACATGGGAAGAATGTAACAAGTCAGCTGAGACAAAGAAAGTTAATGTTGCGACAAGGTTTGTTAGTTGGATGTCAACAATTTAGAAGAACCCTAGTTAAATAAAAGCTCCTATCACACCGATTATTACAACTTGAAAAGTATGTGTTGGAGATGTAAAGAATATGCAGAAGAAAGACCTCTATCGCGACAAGGCAATCTATATCGCGACACTGTATGAAGAAGTTCTGTCGCAACAAGGTAATGAATGTCGCGACACTGAAAGACAAGGTTTCTAGTCCTGACAGAGAAACAAAGTCGCGACAAGTGATGCTGACTTAGTGAATTGACTTGGTTGCAACAAAAGAATTCAATGTTGCGACATACTTCAAGCTGAAGAGAGGTTTCAATGTCGCGACAGGGATCTTAAGGTCATACGTAAATAAGCTTTAACATGTATAAACAAGGTTACGATTTGCACTTTCTATGTCGCGACAAAGATTCCTACACAAGGAAGAGATGTCTTGTCGCGACATAACAAACCGGGTCGACATGTTATTGTTTCGAATACAAAAAGTCTTTTCGAGACATAAAAACTTGGTCGCGACAGAAAACTTTTACAACACCAAGAGACTATGTCGCAACATCGAAATGAAGTTGCAACAAGAAATCAGGGTAAGTGGTGACAAGACTCTGTCGCGACAGAAATGCTGACAATACAAGAAACATTATTCCAACAAGAACCAACAGAAATGTTGTTGCGACATAAAAACAGGGTCGCGACATCAATTTGAAGAAGCTGCGTAGAAAGAATGTTGCGACACAATTGTTAATGTCGCAACATAACTATTCCAATAATCACATAAGATTATCACGACATAAAATGGATAGAATGACAGACCTTGTAAGACAGATTGTTAAAGAGCCAAAGAAAGATCTGTCGCGATAGAGGAAACTCGCTAAGTAAGAATGAATATGTTGAAGAAAAAAGAATTCCACACAACCAAGGAAACTTCACAAGAATCGAATCCAAGGAAGGATGCAGACAGGAGCAGGTCGTGATGCACTCATCGCACGCTACAACAGAGACTTGCGATAAGGAATTAAAACTCTGTCGCAACAACATTTTCAGGTCACGACAGAGAATGCAATCTGGGCCATAATTTTGGGGATCTATAATGCAACCTAGAATTTAGGGCCCAAACTTCTAGGGCTCTATAAATAGAAACAATTCGAGAGTGCTGAGGCAATTACTGCCTATAAAAACCACATCCGGGAGCTGAGGACTCTTTTGTATTACATTTTTCTTCATAGATTAGATTTAGCATAGGATTTTAATTTGTTTATTGGATTTGAAACAGTGAATTGTTCAGAAGTTTCAAAGTTGAGCTAAATTATTGAAGATCAATTCGATTATCATTTCAATCTACGAAGTCTAGATAAAGATGGATTCATTTCTTTCAGCTTGATTACAATGTATTGGAAATTTCCCGACAAGATTTAGTGTCTCACTGGTGATTCAGCTTTTCTAAGAAATATAACTTCCAATGGGAAAGATATGATGTTAGTTATGGTCTTTCCTGCACAATTAGAAAGAGATTTCTTGGATTGATAATTTTGAGTTTATTTAGATGGTGTTGTTCATGAAGTGAATTGTTCTCAACATTAGTAACTTATACCCATTTAAGGACCGTTATCTGGCTCTGATTTCCAGGATGCCCTCTGAGTGACACAGAGATGGAGATTATTGAAACCATGGATGCATTACTTAGAGGTATGCTAGACTAATATTGAAGAACTAATGGGCTCTGAAAGATTACTTAGATAAATCATCAATTTACTCATGGTTTGAGAATTAGTTGAGGGATCTATCAATTTAATCAATTAGAGATTTCTCCTTGGTCTTAAGGAATGATCTTGATCCCGTGTTAGCTTAGATCTAATCGAGGAAAGAGATAACTCTTTAAGATCTCAAGGATGAGACATCATTCGTCTTGTAGAAATCTGGCAATGGCCCTGTCTTGGGAAGCAAGAAATCTGCAGTCATAAGAAATGGGTATGAATTATTGGAAAAGAAAAATACCCAGATCTTATAAAGAAATTCTTATCACAAGTAATTGGTTAGACACATGTTTCAGAAATGAACATGATTTTCTAATCAGTGAAATGTATGGTTAAGGGAGAAATCCAAACTATACTACCTTGCCTCTTTGACAAATTCAAATTCCAATTCATGATAGAATAGAATTAGAGTATGTTGCAGGAATTGATAATTTCACCGCAGTGAAATCTCAGTGTCTACTTCCAGCAATAATCTGGTTCAGTCCAATTTAGGTCTAGGATTTTCATTTTTTCTTTTATTATATAAGTAGAAATTTAGATAGTGGAATCCTTAGTTAGGAAACTGAAAATTTTATGAAATGGAAGTTCAAATAGTGTAGAACTTGAGTAGTTGGGGTAGTTGAACTTTGAATTCTCTTCAATCTTTGTGGGAACGATATCCGGACTTATAGGTTAACTTTTATTACTTGTACGACCTGTGCACTTGCAGTATTATGACCAAACTAAATTTTTAATAAAATCATTGACAAAGCCATTTTTATTATGAGTATACAAGTTTTATTTTGGTCAACAAGTTTTTGGTGCCTTCTTTGAGGGTCGGTGTAGTCCTTTACAGTAGCTTGATAGTAGAAATTTGATCTATATACACACTTTTTGGTCAACAAGTTTTTGGCGTCGTTGTCGGGGATTCAAAGGAATTTAAAATTTAATATTCTGACAAAAGAGAGAAATGCTAACTTATACATTTTTCTTTGTTTTACAAAAATTCGAGAAAATAACAAAAGCGATTTTAACGACGATGGGTGAATAAACTCTTGTATTTTTGGAAGCCTAAAAAAGATATATAATTTTGATATCAACCGACTCCATTTGATCTCGGTGTTTCTACTTTCAAGAAGAATTTAAATGCATAGAAGACCCGACGGATCTGTTGCCTCTAGACTCTTTGAAGGTGAGAGACCATGTAGAATATGAGAAAGAATCACGATCACGGAATCGAGAAATATAAAATCAAAGAAAAGATTGTAGACTATCGAGGAAGAAGAAGAAGAAAAGTAGAAATCGAGAGACCTAATACTATGGAGGGGACTTTTGGAGGCCTATTATCAAGAGAATACTCTGCCGGTAAAACAACACACCCAATTGAAGCAAACAATTTGAGCTCAAACCGACGTGATTACTGTGGTGCGACAACACCCGGTTCCACGGAGTCACCTCGAAGATCAATGACATATGGGAAGATTCATGAGGATGGCCCGACTTTCTGATCAGAGCTGAATGGGGTAAGACCCGGTAATCAAGGCTGCGACTCTTCCCCCTTTTCATTGAGAGATGTGGTAGCGACATGGTTTGATTCATTGCCGGTGGGATCGTGAACACTTAGGAAGAATTGGTGGAAGCTTATATGAGGCGAGATTTTTCCTCCCGGCTCTCAGCTGTTGAGAGAAGAGGATCGTAGTGTCTTCAAGCAAGGGAAGATGAGAGCCTCTGCTTTGCATGGGGAGAGATTCAAAGATTGTTGAAAAGATTGCCATTATGCATGGAATGAGTCACGACCACTCAGGATGGATGTATTTTCTATCATGCTATGAATTATGCCTCCAAGGGTATAATTGATGCATTTTGTTGTGGAGCTTTCAAAAGAAGAAATGCAGAGGAGGCATGGCAACTAATTGAAGACCTTGCCAAATGCAACTACGAGGCTCCATCTGAAGCTTAGGAGGCGACAATAGGTTGAAGGAAATGGTCTTATTAGGCGATAGAATGACAGCCATAGAAGCAAAGTTTGGATACGTGATGAACAAGGCGGGAAGCAGTGAAAGAAGAATGCACCTTTGCACATGAAGTGGAAGGCGTAGATGAAGAATTAGTAGAAGTCTTGAGGAACTAGTTGGAGAAAGAATACTACCAAGTTAAGGAGGAAACCAAGTATATGAATGAGCAAAGAAGTTATCACTTCAAGCTAACCCCAACTTGCCATCACACTATACACCGGCATTGAGGAACCATGAAAAACTTTTCATATGGTGGAGGAGCACAACAGGGCCCTAGACACAGACGAATTACCCGGCAAGCATGCTCAGCCCGGAGTTCAAGAACAACAACAACAGAGGGACAGTATAGGAGATTATCAGGGTCAGAAAAGACTCAATCCTTTAAAGATCAGATGCTTCATTTCATGTCAGAAAACAAAAGGATTTTGAATCTGCATGAAAAGAGATTTCTGACCTTGAAAATGTCCAAGCAAACACAATTGTGTTTCAAACAAATACCAATGCCACAATGAGAAACTTGGAGACTAAAGTTGGGCAGTTGGCCGTATCCTTGCAAAGCCAATCCAGAAATGCATTTCCTAGTAGTACTAAGATCAATCCAAAAGATCTCACACCAACTACATTGAGAGGCAATGATGAATTGCAAGGAAACAAGAAGGTGTAGGGCAAAGCATGCCTGGGAATTGGATTAATGAATAATAGCTCAGACTAGAGGAGCAAACAGAGATAATTCTTGGAACGATGGCGAAGACACTCGACTGTGTCTAGCTAGGACATTGGCGGCGACTTCTTGAGGCAACCCAAGCAGGAATTTTTATTTTTCAGTTTTAAAAAGTTTGATTGATTCAGTTGAATATTGTGTATTTGATGTTTTAGTTTAATCTATTAGTAGTTTTATTTCAGTTGTTGATTTTCAGGACAATGAAACAAAAATTCAAGAAGATCCTTATTAAGAAGCACACTGTTTCAAAAAGAAAATATACAGAAAATGACCACAAGGGAGTAATTCTAATTCCACTAAGCACATGTTTAATGACAATGCATATGAAGTTTGGGGAATGTTAGCATGTTTAAATCTCTCTCTCTCTCTCTCTCTCTCTCTCTCTCTCTCTCTCTCTCTCTCTCTCTCTCTATATATATATATATATATATATATATATATATATATATATATATATATATATATAACTGCTATATATATATATATATATATATATATTCTGAAAATCTAGGTAAGAAATATTGAATTAAGAATTTAGATGAGTGTTCATACTTGAATTGAAGAATTTTGATTGTTTAAATAAGTGTTCATACTTATGTTCAAATGAGTATGAGTGGATGTAGGTTGCTCTGAATGTTTTATGAGAGAAAACAGAGAAAGATGAAATTTGGAAAACTTGATTCTTTGTTGCAACATACTTTTACGTGTGCATAACACAATTGAATTAGGGAAAGAGGTGAAGAGAAGTTTATGTTGCAACACAATTCTCCGATTAATCGACATAAATTCAAGAGCACTAAAAGAAATGTCGCAACATTTTCTGTTATGTCGCGACATTTGACTGGCTCTGTCTCTAAAAATTTCTAACATTGTGTCATGACAACTATTTTTGTTTGTCATGACAGAGCATTAATGATAAAACAAACCCTAGGGCAATGTTGTCGTGACATTAAATGTAGGGTAAGATCAACCGATCAAACATAAATAGAAAATTTTTGAAAACTGAAGTGCCACCTTTCTCATAATTTCTCAACCTTCTCAACTTCTTATTCAAATCTCTACCATCTCATTCTCTAAAACCCTAAAGCTCCGAAGTCTTGACCCTACCATGTATGATTCTACTACCCTGATTCCAAACCTCAACGAAATCACTGGAAGATACCATTTGAAGATCAAAGCAATTCAGACTCTCTAGCATTGTACAGTTAAGACGAAGGATGATGAAGTAATGCTGACGAAATGAGAAGAATGAGAAAAGAAAAAGGGGCTGATGACAGCGATTAAGGAAGAATAACAAGGGCTTGTTTCAGAAAACGAAGCTAATGGAAGTTTGGACAAAGGAAGCTGTTGTGAAGAGGTTCAAAAAGTTATCTCTGTTGCACAACAAATCAGGAAAGAGAGGATGGAAGTCACTAGGTGAACACAAAGAACCTGGTTATGCTTCTTTGGTGAAAGAATTCTTTGCGAATATGATAGAGAGAGAAGGAAAAAGAGTATATGTCAGAGGGCAGTGGGTATAGTTCAGCAGAAAAGAGATAAACAGATTGTTTAATCTGAAGGTGTAAAAGGATGGTTCTAAGTTCAAGAAACAACTAAAGGAGCAGACACGGAAAATAGTAGACTTACTAACGGCTAGAAAGGGAGAATGGAAAGGGACAAAGAAAACCCCTTTTAAATCCATTGCCAGAGGAGACCTGACTAAAGAAGCCAAGGTATGGTTCTACTTTATCAGTTATGTACTTATGCCATCTAAGCATCTAAGCACAGTGAGAAAAGAGGAAGCAATCCTCCTCTACGCATTGTTGAAGGGTTACAAGATAAATGTGGGAAAAATTATTGAAAAATCTATCTTGAGCTACTCTACGAAAGCAATGCAGGGGATGATTCCACACCCGGCCAGCTAACCAGGACTATCCAAGGGGAGTTAAAAGAAGAGATGGGGATGGGAAACTTACACAGCCTCCCCTCACGACCTTAAATTTATAACTAAGGACCAAAGAAACGAGAGGGAAGGGTAAAGGAAAAGAAACAGAAGTAGAAAAGGGAATGAAGAGATTGCAGGCAGATCAGTGGGAAAGTCAAACTCGATGCAACTAGAAGCTCGGAAGTCAGCCAATTACAGAGCATCCTTATTTAAGACAAACCCATCAGGAACAAGCTAAAAGTTTCGAGCAGAATTGCAATCATGCAGAATTGATAGAATTGTTAGTATCTATCGTGAGGAAATGAAGGAAATGGATAACCAGTTAAAGACAGCTTCAGCTCAGGGATGAGTATTTGGATGCAGAGCTCAAAAGAAGGGACCAAAATTTAGAGGATGCACTGAAGAAAAGGGATGAAGAGTGGAAAGTAGAAATAGAGAAAAGGGACACAGAGTGGAGAACAATTTTAAGAGATAGAAACAGTACTACGAAGACGAAAACATGGACTCAAGAGATAACAATTGCATAGGCAGTCTAGGACACGCAAGCGAGTTTTAAACGATGAAATTTATGAGATAATAAAAGCGGAACACTCTTAGAATCTCTGGCTATGAGCGGCGAGGGCGGCGGAAGCAATGCCAAGATCCTAGACTGGGCGATAAAGACGGTGTCCAGCAAGAAGAAGATACACATACCGTCTGAATCTCGAATTTGTAGACCTTACTATAGTCCCCAGGTGTGATAAACCCACATACCTATACTAACCCATATGCACTTGGAAGCTAGTATACACTGCCTTGTGCGAAACACAAAAAATAAAACTACTAGAACATTAGGGAAGAAGGAACTCACCCATTAGAGGAGGTGGAAGAATATCTAAGGATGGAAACATGAGAAGAGAGGAAGCAGGTAAAAAATGAACAATACCACCACCTATTCCATCTCCTCATCCTCTATGTATTCAAAGTCCACTCATCATTCCTCTGAATAAAATAAAGATTTTTGCAAAAATTCTTGTGTTCATTTGTGTGCTTGATTGATTGGTGTGTTTTGATTAATTTTCTTTGCTTCATGATTGCCATTTACTTATTTGAATAAAGAAGAAATCCAGCTACCTGGATTTAATTGTTTAATTATTGCAGCATGTTTGGGTGAAATGACTTGATTACAATTGTGGTTGTGTTGTCTTGTTCATAAATTGAACATGATCAAAATAAACTTCTTTACTTGATTAAAACAACACAACAAAAATTTAAAATCCAAACAATCCACTAATAGATGCATTGTGGTAGGTTTAACTGAATTGGAAAAGGAAGTTGCAGTTTAGCCAGAATGAAGTTGAATGATCAGATTTAGGAAGATGTACTCAATAGGAAAGACAAATAAGGCCTTTGGAAGCTGTTTGTATAAATGATGGAGTCATTAAAATCTGAAAAACAATGCACATGGTCAAAGTAAATCCTTAACAAATTGTGAGAGAATAGGGACATCTTCTAGGTTCTTTCACAGTCAAATAGTCTAATGTCCTAGAACTTGTTAGATTATTAGTCAAGGCGAAATCCTGGGCAATACTACTAATAGGAAGTGATATAGGCCATCCTTAGAAGTTTGAGCCTTTCAAGCCTACCCTCATAATATGCATAAGCATACACTCTAAGTTCCGAATTAAGCGAGTGCCTAATTTCAACTACATTGAACGACAATTAGAAACCTCAAATCTTCCTTTATTCTAATCCTATAGCAAAAGAACCCTTTGCCTAGGTTTTAGGAAGAACCTCAAAATGCGAGAAAATGACAGATTTAGGGAATTTGTTTGATTTGAAAGGGAAAAACAGAATGAAGGATGGAAAAAGAAAGAACAAATGAAAGGGGAAAGGAAAGAATGCAAGAAGAAGCCCAGGTGTAGAATTGTCAAATTGGAATAAAGTTTGTCTTGTGGCCTTCCTCTCTTGAACAATTAAGTTCATAGGGGTGTTTCAACACCTAGTACCCTAATGCCAACTGGTATGGGAGCTGCTAACCCAAAGTTCTCTAAGAGTGGTAGAAAGCCTAAAAAGACAAAACATTGCACTATTCCTAAAATATTTGACAAGTAAAAAGAAAAGCAAAAAGGGCTTCCATCTAAAGGGACTGACTTGATAAGAATGACAATGAAAAATAAAATTACCAAGATGAGAGTATGCAGTATGATACATCAAGATCAAGTTTGGGGGAAAATTTGGCACTACGGCATTAGTAGAAGAAAAGGATGAAGAAGAGACAAAAGATGCAAAGTTGGAATCACGGGTAATTTTAGCTTAAATTCTCAATTATCCAACAATTACCCAAGCCAAACTTTACAAGCCTAAAAGATAAATTGATCATAGAAGGTTATACTTGCCTACATTAGTGGAGACTAATATGAAAAACAGCTATGGGACTTAAAATGATATACAATAACTATGTCGAGAGGCCCTAGAAGATTAGCCTAATTTTACTTAAGGAAAGGAAAAGAAGACCATCAAACACTCCACGGTCGAGGATAAATTAGTGAATTGTTTACATTTCAGAAATCATTAGTTTGTTTTGTGACAGTAATTGAAAATTTTTCCTAAGTCTGAATTGAAAAATAAATTCGAAACCATGCTGCAACTAACTAGTTTCAATTCGAGAATTTGAGTCAAAATGGATTGCAGTAGAAAGCATAAAAATGTCCCTAAATAAGCTTTGGAATTTGAGGGCCGGAATAAAACTTTCTTTTCTTTGTGAGGACAAGCAAAACTTTAAGTTGAATTTGATGAGTTTTAACTCATCTATTGCAAATCCATTTTTAACTATTTATCAATATTCGGATACTGTTTTAATGCCAAATTATGGATTATTCGCAGCTTTGTATTTTACGGGTTTTAATTCAAAAGGAGAAATTTCGGCTGAAAGAAGAAAAAGAGCATTTGCAATAGTCTACATCGCGACAAAGTTACGTGTGTCGCGACAAACATCAGAAAATAGCTAAGGAAATCTATGACAACAATATTTCCTCTGTCTACAACACAAAGATTTGAATATGAAGGAGCTATATGACCAAAGTGTATATTCTGACGAACATAAGAAGAATGTAACAAGTTAGCTGAGACAAAGAAAGCTAATGTTGCGACAAGGTTTGTCAGTTGGATGTCAACACCAGGAAGAACCTGTAGTGAAATAAAAGCTCCTGCCACGACACTGATTATTGCAACTTGGAAAAGCCTATTGAGGGCGAGAAAGAATCACGCGGAGAAGACTCTATCGCGACAAGGTAATATGTAGCGACATTGAAGAAGACAAGGTTTCTAGTCGATAGAGAAGCGAAGTCGCGACAGTGTTGATGACTTAATTGAAGGCGACACGGTTGCAACAAAAGATTGTAATGTTGACAGCACTTCAAGGTGAAGAGGGGTTTCAGTATCGCGATAGAATCTTAAGGTCGCGACACGAAATAAGTTTGAACCACGGATAAACAAGGTCGCTGACGGACTTTTCTATGTCGTGACAAGATTCCACAAGGAAGAGGTCTTATCACGACATAACAAGCAGGCACTTTAACACAAAGATGACGGAATACAAAAGTCTTTATGACATAAAAACTTGGGTAAGATGACCTCTACAACACCAAGTGAGTATGTGCAACATCGAAATGGAAAATTTTGCAACAAGAAATCGGGGTAAGTGGCGACGAGATTACATCATGACAAATTTCTGGTCATGTGAAATGCTTACAATACAAGAAACATTATTTCAACAAGAACCAACAGCAATGCTGTCGTGACATAAAAACTAGGTAGCGATATCAATTTGAAGAAGCTGTATAGAAACAATGTCGCGACACAATTGTTAATGTCGCAACATAACTATTCCAGTAATCACACATAAGATTGTCGCGACATAGAATGGATAGAATGACAGACCTTGCAAGATATATTTAAGAGCCAAAGAAATATCTATCGCAACAAAAACTCTATTGCGACAAAGAAACTCACATCAGCGAAATAATGAATATCTTTGAAGAAAAAGAATTACATCACGACCAAAGCCGTCTCATTGAATCTCAGAAAGTCTGCAATGAGCTAGTCGCGGCCGGACTACGCATCTTTGTAGTTCGCGTTAAGGAATTAAAACTCTGTCACAACAACATTTTCAGGTTGTGACAGAGAATGCAATCTGGGCAATAATTTTGGGGATCCACAATGCAGCCTGGAATTTAAGGCCCAAACTTCTCGGGCTTTATAAATAGAAACAATTCAAGGAAAGCGAGGCAATCGATCGTGAGCTTGAGCATCACGGGAAGGCGAGGACTCTTTTTGTATTATATTTTTCCTTTATTTTCTTTTATTTTCTTTTCTTCATAGATTAGATTTAGCGTAGGATTTCAATTTGTTTATTGGTTGAAGCGATTGGTGCTGAAGTTTGAAGTTGAGCCAAATTGTTGAAGATCAATTAGATTATTGTTTGAATTTAATGAAGTCTAGAATAAAATGCGGATTCCATTTCTTTCGGTTGATTACGATTGCATTGGAAATTTCCTTATCGGTATTTCGGTGTTCCACTTGTGATTCGATTTCAGAAATACAACTTTCATTTGGAAAGATATGATGTTAGTTATGGTCTTTCTGCGAATTAGAAAAGAGATTTCTTAGTTAAAAATTTTGAGTTTATTTGAATGGTGTTGTTCATGAAGTAAATTGTTCTCAACATTAGTAACCTTACCCATTCAGAGTATTATAGCTCACGATTTAGAGGCCCTCGAGTGACAGAAGATGAGATTCACAAGTGGATACATTACTTAGGGGTATGCTAGACTAATATTGAAGAACTAATGAGCTTTGAAAGATTACTTAGATAAATCATCAATTTACTCATGGTTTGAGAATTAGTTGAGGGATATATCAATTTAATCAATTAGAGATTTCTTCTTGGTCTTAAGGAATGATGAGACATCATTCGATGCAAAATATCTAAGTATGTCTTGGGAAAGCGAGAAATTTGCAGTCATAAGAAATGGAGTATGAAGTATTGGAAGAAAAATACCTAGATCTTATGAAATTATGATCACAAGTAATTGGTTTGACATATTTAGTGAACATGATTTTCTAATCAGTGAAATGTATGGTTAGGGGAGAAATCCAAACTATACTTCCTTGCCTCTTTGACAAATTCTAATTCCAATTCATGATAGAATAGAATTAGAGTATGTTGTAGGAATTGATAATTTCACAGCAGTGAAATCCCAGTGTCAGTCCAGTTTAGGTCTAGGATTTTAAAATTTTCTTTTATTATAGATGTAGAAATTTAGATAGTGGAATCCTTAGTTAGGAAACTGAAAATTTTATGAAATGGAAGTTCAAATAATTATAGAACTTGAGTAGTTGGGGTAGTTGAACTTTTGAATTCTCTGTCTCTATAGAACGTGCTCCGGACATAAGTCCAACTTTTGTACTTATCTTTGACCTGTGCACTTGCGAGTATTACATGGCCAAACTAAATTTTAATAAATCATTGGCAAAGCTCTTTTATTTGTGACATACAAGTTTTATTTTGGTCAACAAGTTTTTGGTGCCTTTACTGGGGGTTAGGTAATAATTCTTTAATGTGATATGAAATTTAATCATATTTTTTGATTAACGATTCTACGCTAGGCCTATGTTGTGAAAGCCGGTACATTTCCATTAAGCCTCACTAGGACTAGACGGACATTTTCATCTGGGAGGAATCTTCATAGAGGCCTCAGGAAAGCAGGACAGGTATTCCAAAGGCTTGCTCGAGGGCATCTGCACGGGACTTCAGTCAGCAGGCCTGGCCCATTCTACCACCGCATAGAATAATATCCCATATGGAAGTATACAAAGAAGCACCTAGAGCGGAAAATCCGCAAAGCGATATTATTAAGCGAATTTTTTAGCTTTAGATCTCTTTTGCCTCGGAGAATAAATCACGGAAAAAATAATCCACGATAGGAAGAACTAGTTGTTGATAAGGAAAAGAAGATTTCCTCCCTTAAACTAGGAGGAGATAAAATCCTACCCCAAGAAGGAATGAGGGGATTTCATGAACCGAACCCTATAAGTCGAAAAGATCTCCCACAAGGGAAGGTAAGCAATTCTAACTACTCTGTTCTGTATTTTCCCTCTCTCACTTTTTGCGACTTAATCATCAAAGGGGAGGTCATTTGCATGATCGGAGCAGCCAGCTTTTTGCGGATTTACATTGTCTTGCGATGCTGGGGAATCGACAATTAAGACCCTATAATTTGACATTCGGGGATCCGACGATCAAAAGTCCCAACAATTGGCGCACCGTCGTAGGCGAATAAAAGTCACCGACGATGGGCTACAAAGGAGGGCTTGTTAAAAAACGATTCTCTGCGGCCCCATTACCAAAACTCTTTGATTCCCCCTTGACATCCGATATATACGAAGCGTCACAATGTCGGTCATCCGATCACGTCAAACACCCACCAAGACCAGTTCCTACATTGGCATCAAGAGATGGAGAGGAAGCGAGAGGAACGGTGAGCGAATCTGGGATTCTGAGCTGTATTTGAATGCTGCAACGTGAGAATATTCGGTTAATGATCTAGGTAGAAAAGCCTCAAACTTGGGAAGGATGTATGAGAAGGCGATCGTGCTGAACCTCCAATATTCCGTAATAAAAAATAGCACATTATTTAGAGCGATGGTGGCGCTGCAGATGATTAATTGTCCTGGAGTTTCCTCATCCCGCGAGTCCTCCACTAGGAAAGAACGCTCGAGGAAGCATAAGGGCTAAATCGCAAAGGAAGCACTGGTACCACCCTGCCCTCAGTGATGTCGTCAGTAGTGCTTCCCACCGGGCTAAGTAGAGGCTGACGAGACGAGCAGATTCTTCGAGCCCACCAAACGCATTAGTGTTGCTTTCAGTGATTGACCCAGCGATCTTCGCCATACGCCTTTAGTGTAGGCGCAGGCATTCTATACGCAACCTACAACCCCTAATCCAAGGGCCCGACTACATGCTCTCTTCACCCCTAGGGCAACACATTCTTCATTACGAGCCACCCCGAGGGTTTGTTATGCCAGCTTTTACCATGTTCGATGGCTTTAATGACCCTTATGATCACATGCTCCATTACAACCTGGCAATGACACTGAACCCTGGCAATGACCGTCTATTGTGGAAAGTATTCCCGGCTAGTCTGCGAGGGCCTGTGCTAGCCTGGTTCCACAAGCTCTTGCATAATTCAATAAACTCGTTCAATGAGCTTTGGATTGCGTTCATCTCTCAATATCTTTGTTCGGTGCGGCATAAGAGGAATATTAGCTCTTTGCAGACTATTATAAAGCATAAAGCGGAATCTATTCGAGACTTTACAAGGAGGTTCGGGCAAGCCATCCAGCAGGTAGAGGCTTATAGCATGGACGCAGTCCTTCAAAACTTCAAGAGAAGCTTCGGGCCATCCACTCCTTTCTTCTATTCATTGTCTTTAGACCCGCTGGAAATAATGGAAGAATTATACAAGCGAGTAGATAGGTACTCAACGTTGAAAGATAACATTTGAGCAGTAACACAAACTGTCATGATCACAAACAAGCCACCTGAGAGCAACAAATCGGAGGGGAAGAAGCCGTTTGGGCGAAGGTGAGCAAAAACGAAAGCGATCCCATGACCGATCCACGAAAAAAGAGGCCTCTGCCCCGGCTTATCACATATAAGGAACTCACTCCATTCGCGACTTGCCAAAACAAGAGTGGCACCTTGCGATCAAAGGATCCCTCTTAGAGAAACGCATCCGTTCAATGCGATTATCACAGAGATCACGGGCACAAGACTAACAAGTTTCGAAGCCTGAAGTTCTTGGTGGGAAGACTAATCAAAGCAAGGCACCTCAAAAAGTATGTTAGGGAAGTTGACCGCGGAGCGAAATCCGAGCCACCAATAAACCAAATTTCAGCACGCATGGCGGCCACCATCCGAAACCATCTTGACCATAAACTATGTGGGGGCCCCATCGGCGACGGTATCAATCGAGCGCCAGCGAGAGGAAGCTTGCGAAGCGGCCCGCGGTTAGGCCACTTATAAATGCTATCCCACGGGAAGCGACCATGGAAAACCAAGCCGATAGAAGGCCCCATATCATTCCTCAAAGATAAACCCGAACAGGAGTCATTTGCCCAATTATGATTACACTTAGACTCACTCTATTACTTGTTTAATGTGCCTGAGTGCTAGTAGATCCTAAATTGTAGCGAGACTGTTCCCGGCTACACACCTTCAACTAGATGAAACCACGAGATGTTGAACAACGACGAATCCTCTAAAGTTTAATGGCGCCAAAAACCATGACACTAGAAGACATCATGCTCCTTGTACAAATTAGGACGGTCGCAGCGGGTTTTGTTCTCGGTCATCAAGACTTGAGACCTTACAATGTCATCTTTAGTAAGCGAGGACAGCCACAGTACAATGAAGGTCGTTTCTTCAACGCCATCACGAACGATCGGTTATTTGACCAATGTGGGGCAAGTTGACCTCCTAAGCAGTCAGTTGGCCACACGACAGTGTTACCAACTATCCATACGGGAGTAGAAAGGGGAAAAGAGCTCAGATAGTCCTCCCCTCAAAGATAACAATCCCATATAACAACCACAGTTCGAAGCCCAGGTCAAGGCGGAAGAGAAGGGTCATGCATTGTGGATCCTTGAGCGGTAGCTTTGGGCCAGACCAGGAGGGATTCACGTGCGTCGGCTCTCTACTATCTAGAGGAAAAGAAGCGACTCTGACACGTATTGTTGTGAAACATAGAGCGTGTTCACACAGAGATCCTCGGACATGACAGAATGGAAGCTTGATGCTAGCCTCTCACAAACTGAATGTTATTCCCTCGGTAAAACCTATGAGATAGAAAGTAAGGTGTTTCCACTCGGATCACCATCAGATTATTCAAACAAAGGTAGACAATCTTTTGAGAGCAGGTTTCATCAGAGAGGTAAGTATCTTGAATGGCTTGCCAATGTGGTGGTGGTCCTAAAGAAGGGTGGTAAGTGGAGAGTATGCGTGGACTACACGGACCTTAGCAGAAGCATGTACGAAAGATTAAGCACTTGATCGAATCAAATGATTGTACCTGATAGGCATGGGATCTCTTTGTGTCATTTTGGGCCTTTCTCCGGCTACCACTAGATTCCTATGTACAAGCTTGATGTAGTGAAAATGACCTTCATTACACCACACGGTCTATACTGCTAAAATGTAATGCCTTTTGGCTTGAAGAATGCTGGAGGGACCTATTAGAGGCTGGTGACAAGGATATTTCGACCATTGATGGGCAAGACCATGGAAATCTATATCGACGATATGCTTATCAAATCCAAAGAACGCCTCGATCATACGAAGCACTTGCAGGAAACTTTTGAGCTACTGCGTATGTACGGTATGAAACTCAACCCCCTAAAATGTGCGTTTGGAGTTAGTTCAGGCAAGTTTTTGGACTTTATGGTGATGTAAAGGGGGATTGAAGCCAATCCTATTCAACTTAGAGCTATTATGGAATCTCATACTCCTACCTCTAGAAAATGAGTGCAGCATTTGACTAGTTAGCTGGCGGCTCTAAGGCGATTCATCTCTCATTTTACGGATCGATTAAATCCATTATTTACCACTCTAAAGGGGGCTAAATAGACCGGTTGGAATAAGGAATGCAACTAGGCTTTCATGGAAATCAAGCAGTATCTCATCGAACCACCAATTATGGCTAGCCTCAAAGCAAGTGATACGCTTTATCTTTACCTAGCAGTTTTTGATGTCTCAGTGAGTGCAACTTTGTTCAAAGAAGATGAAAACAGGAAACAGAGACTAGTGTTCTTCTTAAGCAAATCTCTATCTGAGGTGGAAACTCGATATACCCGTTTTGAGCAAGCGACGCTAGCTCTCCGTGTGGTGGCTAAAAAGCTTCGCCCTTACTTTCAAGCACACCCTATCGTCGTGCTAGCCAATCTTCCCCAACGAAGCGCCATACATAAAACCGACTTGTCAAGAAGGATGGCCCGATGGGCTATTGAGCTATGTGAGTTCGGTATGCAGTACAAACCTCGCTTGGCAATAAAAGGATAGATATTGGCAAATTTTTTAGCAGAGATCCCCCAACAGGACGCGGACCCTGGTAACGCCGACTGGTGGATCC
This sequence comes from Tetrastigma voinierianum, assembly GCA_016808115.1. Taxonomy (NCBI): domain Eukaryota; kingdom Viridiplantae; phylum Streptophyta; class Magnoliopsida; order Vitales; family Vitaceae; genus Tetrastigma; species Tetrastigma voinierianum. Next base: position 57,968 of record JAEQBH010008000.1, on the reverse strand, counting down.
TTAGTGTGGATGGCGCTTCCTGACACATGGGAGCCAATGTTGGTTTGCAACTTAAAGCCCGACTGAGGAGAGGATGGAATTAGGCTGTACGGTTGGAGCTTTCCCACGAGGCTGAGATAGACAATCGATAGGTATAAAACCTCTCGAAATCTCATCCTTGCCAAAGATGTCCTTTCAAAGTGACTCATGGCGGTCGTCGGACGGGTAAAATGGGAGATGCAGCCTGAGACCAATGCATGGCCAAGTATGTATGCCTGGTTAAGCTTCGACTAGAAAGCTTTGTAGCTTGGAAGCTTGAGCATATCCCAAAGGGTTCAAACGAAGCGGTCACCTTAGCGGCGATGTAGCCTCCCACATGACGAAGGAAATAATACTCCTCACAGTATTATGTTACCAAAGCTGATCATAATTCTGCCGAGTTGGGTGAATGATATAGAAGATACATGTCCCTCCTGGATGACTCCAATAGCCTGCTACCTAAGCTTGGGAGAACTCCCAGATAGCAGGGTCAAAGCCCATAAGATTCGAGTTCGAAGCGGCTCAGATTTTCCACAAGTATGGGAAGTTCTGCTCGCGTTCTCTAAGCAGTCCGTATCTCAAATGCCTGCCCACCAGCCCGGCCAGTATACTTTATCGAACTCCATGAGGAATATCACGGAAACCATCCCGGGTTGGGAACTTTGGCGCATAGGGCCATACATGAAACTCTGCGACTATAGGGTGGATGCATTTTGCCCTCCACGTCGGAAGTGTGATCATTGCTAATGAGCCCGATTTCGGTGCAGGCTACGGGCAACCATAGCAAGCCCTTGGCCTTCTCCAGTGGGAATTGATATAGTTAGACCGTACACCGTCCCGGCACAAAACTGTGCGGTAGTGTGAGACTATTTTTATGAGTGGTGGAAGAGTACAGGCTTTCACCCATCATCAAATTAGTACGTCAATTGTGGAAGAACATCGTTTGTTAGTTTAGAATACCACAGTCAATAGTAACTTACAATAGGCCACAATTTGATAGCAGGGTATACAGGAACTTTTGCGATGAGCTAAAAATCAAGAACTTGTATTCAACCTCACGGTACCCACAAAGAAAAGACTAGGTACAATAATCCAACAAGACTCTCCTAACGGCTTTGAAAAAGCGTCTGCATTCGGCCAAAGGGAAATAGGTAGATGAACTACCAGGAGTCTTATGGGCCTATAGAACCACCAGCCGGAAACCAACCGGGATATCGCCATTTGCCCTTACTTACTGGATGGAGGATATAATCCCCACAGAAATTGGGATGCCCACACTTCGAACTGGAATTCCTGAAAAGGCTAATGTCGAAGTCGTAACTAAAGACCTGGATATGGAAAACGAGCTCTACGAAGCTACAGCTGTGCGTATAGCGTCGCCAATAAAGACTGGAAAACTTGTACAACATGCGGGTAAAACTGTGAACATTCCAAGACGGGGACCTAGTCTTGAGAAGGGTCTTTGAAAACACGTCCTAACCAGCGGGTGAGGAGGTTCAGCCTAAATTAGGAAGGCCATATACAATAATTCTGAATTGGGAGTAGCGAATCATATCGTTGAATAGCTAATGGGTTTCATTTTGAGAATGTGGAATGCCACACATCTGAAGAGGTATTATTAGTAAAATTTCCTTTAAAAGTAATATTATCAATAAAGACCGTTTAAAAAATATTGTGACATTTTGCAACTACCTCTTCTCATAAAAGTCCAAATATGGCTGACATCCTACTGGCACTTTCAAAAGACCAGACTGTAGCCCTTAGCCTGTTGGCACTCATAAAAGTTTAGATATAGCTGATATCCTGCTGCCACTTTCAAAAGACCGGACTGTGGCTCTTAGCCTGTTGGCACTCATAAAAGTCCAGATATGACTTATATCCTGTTGGCACTTTCAAAAAGACCGTGGCTCTTCAACTGTTGCACTCTTAAAGTCCAAATATGGCTGATATCCTGGTAGGCGCTTTCAAAGATCAAGCGTGGGCTCTTAACTGTACTTTTCGTAAAAGTCCGAGATATCCGATATCTTGCTAGCACTTTCAGGCCAAGCGCTTGGCTCTTAGCTATTGCTTTTTTCCTTAAAAGATCCGAGATATAGCTGATATCTTACTATACTTTCAAAAGATGGCCTTGGCTCTTACGCCTATTGGCACTCGCAAAAGAAGTCGGATATAGGCGATATCCTGCTAACACTTTCAAAAGACCAGACTGTGACTCTTAGCCTACTGGCACTCATAAAAGTCCAGTTATGGCTGATATCCTGCTAGCACTTTTAAAAAACCAGACTGTGGCTCTTAGCCTATTGGCACTCATAAAAGACCAAACTGAGGCTCCATGCCTGCGGTCATTTTTCGCAATACCCCGCATGATCCTTAGCCTGCTAGTGCATGCCAAAGCATAGTCGCTGTGGGATTTTGTTGGGGCATGCCTAAAAGCACGACCACGACACGAAGCACCCATGGTAGGAGCCTAATAGGGCGCCAGCGGATGCTCTTAACCTTGACGTCTCTAAAGCATCAATCCTAGTTGGGGGTTGTTTGTTCAAAGAATTACAAAAAGTTATATCTCATAAATATGTCAATGGCATAATTAGTTACACGATGATATATGTCTAAGCGGCCATATTGGGCCCATTACAAAAAAATGACATCTCGTAAACATGCTCAGGGCGTCATTAGTTACACTATGATATATGTCTAAGCGGCCATATTGGGGCAACTACGGAAAAAGAGGAAGAAGAAGAGCGGACATATAGAGGCCACTATGGAAAAAGGAGGAAGAAGAAGTGCGGCCACACTATGGATGTTCATTTAAATCCCCAAGGGGGGCACCTCTACCAGACTCCTTCGCCACCTTTCTACGATGCTCCCCGACAGCTGCGTCTCTAGAGGATACCCAGACAAGGGGGCATAGAAGGCCCACAACGCACTCTGGAAAAAGAAAATTTAGAGAGTCAAGCGTACAATCTAGAACCTCTAGTTGGTCTCCACAGATATTGTGTTTGAACACACAACACCCACAACCATAGGTGAAAGATGGCTCAAGAACCCTCTAACAGTCTTCATCCATGGCTCCTTTATCCTTACCAGTTCACAAGAACAGAGAGGAAGAGAAATCACAATAAGCGAAAGACTTTGTGGTTAGGCAACACTAGAAGGTAGACCCCTATATATTGGGGTGAAATGCCAACATATGCATTAAATGCCCCAACAAAAAATCATGCACAGCAGACAACGGTGGGACGTGCGTGTTACCCACACGCTTTGTGACCAATCACCCTTTACCTTTCGACATGCTTTACGTGCACATTAATTTTCCAGCCTGTCCAGCTTTCCATACTCAAGGTTTGGAAGATAGTACCATTGCGAGTATCGTGGTTTTTGAACCCGCTACTCTGTTGGCCCAAGGCCCGTTTGGCTAAAGGCTCGTCTGGCATGCAAAGCTCAGAGCTTGCTAGCACCCCCTAAAAGACCAGATTGCTGATCTAAGCCTACTGGAGCTTCCAAAAAAGAAACCATATGAGGCCTCCACCCTGTTGGTACATGATCAAGCCCTACGATGATCCTTGGCCTCTTGACTACAACCAAGCCTCGAAGATAGTGCCTTGCCTGCCGGCACAAGGGTGAACCTTGCAAAGCTCCCAACTTAGTATTAGTCTCCTAGAGCGACCATCCTAACCAAGAAATCGAGGAAAGGGGTTGCACAAGAAAAGGAATCAATGGCCTAAGCAAACGAAAAATTATAAGAGCTTCAGTAGTAAGAAATAAGCAATAGTGGAAGTAGACCAAAAGGTGTATTTTATTAAAGCACCAATGGTGCTCGAAGAGTACACAAATGATGGTAGTCTGCCAAGGCCCCCTTATAAAAAGTTGGAATTAAGTAAGAACTAAGAAAGAGGAACTAGATTCTGCCATGGTCCTCGGTAGTAGCAATCTCCGCCGCCTCCTTGGCCTCCTTTTTCAGAGGAACTTTGGTCGCAGTGGCCTAGGTAGCTGCCTGGACAAGGGGGAACTTGGGGTTCACGAAGAACTCAGGAGGCAGCGAGTCAGTGGAGTCAGGTATCCCCTTTGGGACCTCTGGATGGTCTCCACATATGTTGTGTTTGAAGAGAAGAAGCAATTCTCCTTTATGCATTGCTAAAAGGTTACAAAATATATGTGGGAAAAATGATTGAAAATTCCATCTTGAGCTGAGGGTAAATGCAGAGGAATGATTCCACACCATGCAACAATAGCCGACCCTGCATCAAGGAGGTTAAGAAGAATGGGAATTGAGGAAGCTTATCCCGGAGCATCCCCTCTAACTGCGGAGTGTGCAAAGGGCCCGCAGAGGAATGGCGGAAAAAGAAACATAAGCAAGAAAAAGAAATGAAGGGTGCATTGAGATAGAACAGTGGGAGAGCCAAGCTCCAATACAACTAGAAGTTCAGAGAAATCAAGATCTAATCAGGAATACACTCCCAAAGCAGAGACAAAACCATAATGAACAAGCTGAATGTTCCAGGTAGGATTGAAGCAATGGAGAACTGATGGGAATGCTAATGTCCATGCGGTAAGAGATGAAGGCAAGAGATGATCAATTAAGGACACAACTTCAGCTAAGGGAGGAGTATTTTGATATAGAGCTTAAAAGAAGAGACCAGAATTTATAGGATGCATTAAGAAAAAAGAATGAAGAGTCGAGATCAGAAATAGAAAAAAGGACCAAGAGTGGAGAGCAATCTTGAGAGATAGGGACAATGCATTAAAGGCAAGCATGGATTCCAGAGATAACAACTGCATTAACAGTCTAGAACACTGCAAATAGAGTTTTCGCATGATGAGCTATGATGTTAGAAATAAACAGGGACCTCCACGGAATCTCTCGTATGAGGCGGCGAGAACTTCACGAAGGGGCAATGCTAAGATCCTAGACTAGGCGTGGCCGGTTCAATGAAAACAAGATACCTCTGCCCGCAAATGGCTGCAATTTGTAGACCCTATATAATCCCCGAGTTACAAACCCACCTATACCCTATACCAACCTAGAGTCAATTGCGGCAGACACTTCCACACCTTGTACATAAACACAAAAAGAAAAAAATCCTAGAACATCAGGAAGACTTTTGATGGGAGGTAGAAGAATATCTAAGTGGACGTGTAGGAGAGGGATGAAAACAATAAGAAATGAACAATACACTACCTCCTCCAACTCCTCACCCTCTTTGTACTCAAGGAAATTCCTTTGAATAAAATAAAATTTTTATAGCAAAAATTTTGTGTTCAATTGTGTTTGTGTTTGATTGGTGTGTTTTTTATTAGTTTCTTTTGCTTCTTGTTTGTCATCTGCTTGGTTGAATAAAGAAGAAATCAACTACCTGGATCAATTAGCTTATTTGTTATAGCATATTTGGGTTGAAATGACTTGATTACAATTGTTGGTGTGTTGTGATGTTTTAAGCTGAATGCATGATCAAATGAACTCTTTTACTTGATTAGAACAACACAACAACAAACCTCAGAACCAAACACTAAGTGTAATTGAAATTGTGGTAGGCCTCAATGAATTGGAACAGGAAGTTGCATGTGTAAGCTAGAACGAAGTTTAAGGTTCAGATTTAAGAAAATGTATTAAATAGGCAGCCTGAATAAGACTTTTGAAGCTGTTGTATAAACAATAAAGTTAGTGAAAGTCCTGAAAAAAAATTCACATGGTAAAATGTTCCGTAACAAATTGTGAAGGATTAGGGACACATCTTGAGGAGTTCAGTCACGATCAAACGAGTTTAAGGTCTAGAACTTGTTAGATTATTAGTCAGAGCGAAATCTAGAGCAATACCACTAACGGGAAGTGATATAGGCCATCTTTGGAGGATTCCCAGGCCTTTCCAAGCCTACCCTCATAATATGCATAACCATACTCTAGTTCCATAATTGAGCCAATAGTCTAGTTCTTCATTTAAACAGCAAAATAGAAAACCTCAAACCTTCTTATTCTAAATCTGATAAAGAACCCTTATTTGCGAGGTTTCAGACAAGAACTTCAAAATCTGGAAAAGGACAAGTTTGGGGAATGTTATTTTGATTTGAAAGTGAACAAGAATGAAGGATGGAAAAGAAAAGAACAAATGAAGAAATGGAAAGAATGCAGAGAAGAAGTCAAAATTATGGGGTGTCCAAATGGGATTAAGTTTTGTCTTGTGGCCTTCCTCTCTTGAACAATTAAGTTCTTAGGGGTGTTTCAACACCTAGTACCCTAATGCCAACTGGAATGGGAGCTTATAACCTAAAGTTCTCTAAAAATGGTAGAAAGACTAAGAAGACAAGACATTGCACTAATCCTAAAAATATTTGACAAGTAAAAGAAAAGCAAAAAGGAGACTTCTCTCTAAAAGATGCCAAGATGAGAATAGGCAGTATGATAGATCGAGGACAAGTTTGGGGGAATATAATTTTAGACATTAGTAGAAAAGAAAAGGATGAAGAATAGAGGCAAAGATACACACTTGAAGAGTGGAATCTAGGTAAATTTTTAGCCTAAATTCTCCACTTATCTACCCGGGTTACTCGCCAAGCTCTACAAGCCTCAGGAGCACAATTGATCTTGAAGGTGGTGCCCGATAAATTAGTAGAGATTAATATGAAAAACAAGCATGGGACTTTGAAGGCTAAAAGGAAATTGCAGTCCCCTTTGTGTAGAGTCCCAAAAGATTAGGTAATCATGCTAAGGAGGAAGGGAAAAAAAACCATCATACACACACAGATCAGGATTAATTGACTGAATTGTTTACATTTCAAAATTCATTAGTTTGTTTGTGACAATAATTAAAAAAATTGTCTTAAGTCTAAACTAAAAACTAAATTTGAAATTAAGTTGCAACTGACTAGTTTCAATTTAGGTTATGGACACAATTCAAAATAGAAAAATGTCCTTTAAAAATAAAGCTAAATTGTTTGGACAAAACAAATCTTCTTTTCTTTGCTTGAGGAATGACAAAACTTTAGGATTTAAAGGGAATTTGATGAGTCTTAAAGCTCATCTATTTTAAATCATTTTACGGCTTGTTTAGTATTTTTGAACTGTTTTAATGCGAAATTATGGAATATTTACAAACTTTGTGTTTGAGGTATTAATTGGAGGTTTCAGTGAAGAAGAAGCGCATTACCGGCGATGCATGTCGCGGCGAAACAAGTGTGTCGCGACAAACTTCCAAGTAATTACCAAAGAAACCATGTTGCAATAACATTTCATGTGTCACAACACCATAATCTGATTGTTAACAATTGAGCTAGGTCGCGACAGAAGACAGCAGGTCGCGACAGAGAATGGGAAAAACATATGCTAATCAGCTGGAACAAAATAGTTTATGTTCGCGAACATAATCTTTGACTGAAGGCGAAATATCTATCGCGATATAACCCTCTTCTGTAGCGACACTGACTTCTGCAACATGGAAAAGTTTGTTGGGAGCGAGAAAAGATCTTGGAGAAGGGTTTAAGTCACGACAGAAAACTGGGATTGCGACAAAGTGCTTAATGGGCCAAGACTGACTTTGGTTGCATGAGGAGAGTTAATCGTGACATACTTCAAGCTTAAAAGGTGTTTTGATGTCACAATTAAGATCTTCAGGTCGCGACACAGAAATCAGTTGAACATAGAAAAGTTCTGTCGTGACAGGAAATATGGAGTTCTGACGAAGGCGGTAAAGCCCGAAAAGTTATGCTCCGAGACCCGGAAAAACTAGGTCGCGACGGGAAAGATCTTTGCATCTGAGTATTGTTCCGACATAACATTTTGGGGTCGTGACATGCAAACATCTGACACAAAGTCAAGTCGCAACATTAAAAACAAGGCTCTGATAAGAAATTGACTGAGTGGCAACAGCCTGCAGCAGCTGGGAACTTTCTAGGTCGACGAGAAATGCGAATAACACAAGGCGGTGTTGCAGCATAACTTTGAAAACGGAGATCTTTGTATAACATAAACTTTGGTCTCGACACCAACTTGCAGAAGCTGCACTAAAATGGTGTTGTGACATGATTATAGATGTTGTGACATAAATGTTTGAGGAATGCAAAAAATATTGTCGCGACAAAGGAAACTCTATCAAGACAGAGTTTTCATGCTGAAAGGAAGAAGACTATCGCAAGAACAATATGTTGTCGCAACTGAAGCAAGAAGGAGCCCAAGACCTTCAAGTCACGGAGACAAGCTGCGTACACCGCAGCAAAGACCTGTGACAAAAACGAGAAAACTGTCCCAGCGACCTGACTTAGGTGCGACGGAGAAGTCTGGGCGAATGCTTGGGGATTCACACATAGCCTTAATTTTGGGGCCCAAACTTTTAGAGACTCTATAAATAGAAGCTTATTTGTGGAAAGCGAGGCAGTCAGTCATCAACGACGAACCAGAGTACCTGGGGAGCTGATGACTCTTTTGTATTATATTTTTCTTTATTTTTCTTTTATTTTCTTATATTTTTTAACGCGTAGATTAACAGCGTAGGATTTTGGTCGTTCTTTTGGATCTGAAACAGTAATTTGTTCAGAAGTTTTGAAGTTGAAATTTAATGTTGAAAATCAATTACGATTATTGTTTGAATTCAATGAACTCCGCATAAATGTCGAACTTGTTTCTTCGGGCTGATCGTACATAGCGGGAATTTTCCCTTATCGCATTAATGTATGTTGTAATCCAATTTTCGAGAACACAACTTCAATTGGGAAATATCTGACGTTAGTTATGGTCTTTTTCAGCCGCTGAAAAAAATTTCGAGTTGAATTTTGAGTTTATTTGGATGGTGTTGATCTTGATATTAATCAGTTCTACTCTTAAAGAGCTTATACCCATGAAAGATCATTGCTTCGCTCGATTTCAGAGGCCCCTGGCAACACAGAGATGGAGATTCCCGAGAGCTTAGATCACTACTGGGGGTATGCCTCTTGATAAAGATGAACAAACTAATGAGCTCTAAAAGGTTAATGGGGAAACTCTGCAATTTGCTCATGGTTTGAGAGCGGTTAAGCGATATATCAATTTAATCAATTGTAGATCTCTCCGTCCGAAAGAATGATCTTGATCCCGTGTTGGCCAAGAAGAGGTCTAATTCAAGGAAAGAGAAAACTCTTTCAAATCTTAAGACATCATTCTTATCAGAGAAATCTTGTTAACTCCGTCTGCTTCTCAAAGCAAGAAATTTTGGCAATAAGAAATGGGTATGAAGTATTGGAAAGGAAAAATACCCAGATCTTGATGACAGAAATTCCAATTACTAAGTAATTGATTAGAATCATGTTTTAAATGAACATGAACTCCTCTACCTGAAAATATGGTTAAGGGAGGAATCCAAACTATACCACTCGACTTCACAAAACTTTAGACCTAACTCAAAGGGAAAATAGAAAGAGATTAGATTTATCGATAATTTCATACAAAGAGTTGAAATCCCAAATAAGCATTTCCCCTAAAGAATAATCCTGCTCAACCAAATTTATATTTAGATTTAACTTTTCTATATTAGATATGGATTCTAGTTATTACAATTTTTATTAGGTTACTAAATTTTTATCTAAATAGACGCTCAAATAGTGTAGAACTCCAGCCTGGGTAAAGGAAGTTTAATTTCTTTCTAATCTCTGAATTTATATCCCACTTTAGGTCCACTTTATTACTTGTATGACTTGTGCACTTGTAGATTTTAAGACCAAAGTAAATTTTTAATTGAATTTAGTGAAAAAATTATTCTTCTTATGAGCATACAAGTTATTTTTGGTTATAACAAGTTTTTAGCGCCCACGGGGATTGTGAAATAGTCCTCCAGACAAAGATCTTAAATTTTATCTATGTGCAACTTATGCATACACAAGTTTGCCAATAGTCAGATCTCCCAGAAGGCCTTTGCAATAGTGGTAGAAATTTGCATATATCATTTATCTAACACGGGCCTCTAGATACGTAAATGGAAAGAAAACTAAGAAATATGAGGAAGACCATAAGTGAAGAATCTAGAAGTATGGGAAATCAAAGAGAGAGATTGCAAGATATTCAAGAATACGAAGAAGAAATGGAAAGAGATCAAAGACAAATGACTATGGAAGATTTTTGGAGGCCTTCTATTCAAGATGAATATTCTCACAGGAGACACCCGGCCATAGAAGCAAATAATTTGAACTAAGCCACTGACTCGTATACAAAGACTAAGCCATCGGGTCATCCTTTTCAAGACCCTGTCAGCATATGGGAAGATCTGATGAGGATGGCCAATACAAATTAAGTTGTTTGTAGGAAACTGTATGATCGTGCCGCAAATCTCTTCCTTCTCATTGAGAGATAAAAGAATCTGTTTGAGTCACTAATTATTGATCAAGAGACAAATCGGGGAAGAGTCAAGCCAGAGCTTATAGGCGTATCTTCCTCCAACCCCGAAGGTCTCGAAAGAAGAGGAGATTATAGTCTTCTGCTAAAGTGGAGGATGAAAGTCTCTAGTAGAAAGCATGGGAGAGATTGAAGAGACTAGCCTAAAAGGATGTCCTATGCATGGAATAGACATGACCACCGGGATGGATATATTCTACCATTCCATGAATTGCGCCTCAAAGGGTATAATTGACGAAGCCCACTGCGGGCTTTCAAAAGAAGAAGCAAAGATGGCGCAAGGCAACTAATCAAGACCTTGCCAAACAAATTCCATAAAGCTCCATCTAAGCTTCACAGAGCAAAGAATGACTAAAGGAGTGGTGGTAATAGAGCTTAACCAATGGGATCACATAGAAGCAAAGCTCTGATGCATTGATGAACAAGATGGAAACAATGGGAGAAGAATGGCACTGGCTCAAGTGGGGATAGAGATGAAGGAGAAAAAGAAGAAAGAGGTTGAAGAGGGTTCAAACTACGTAGGGTCCCATTAAGTTGAGGAGTGTAATAACACCTCAATGCCAATAGGAGCTACACTTTCAAGCCCAACCTCAATCCTGGCTCCACTACTACACACCAAGACTTAGGAAACTACAGAGAACTTCTCATATGAGGGAGGAGCATCGCAAGGTTAAAGACCTGGACAGAATTTGCACCAATATCATGCCTCCTAAGGGTTCCAACAGCAACAACAACAGTAGGTAGCAGGACGAGAGCAGAAAATCAGGGGCATAGGAGATCTAATTCCTTTGAGGACTAGATGTCAGTTTAGAGAAAATAAGAGGTCACGAACGCATATGAGCAAGCTTGCTTAGCTAGAGGATCAAGAAAACACAACCGTGTTTCCGTGCCAATACCAGCCTTTGAAGAATCGAGACTCAGTAGGGCCACCGGCTCTTGAGCCAGATGAGACCGTTCATCCTAAGGATACATTCCAAGTGACATAAGGAAGAATCCGGCGATTGGGTCGGCTCGATCCGTAAGAGGACGAGGAATCGGGAAAGGTGTACTTAAAATGAATTCAAGATCCAAATTCTTGAAGAGGAAGAGTATTCGAAATAAAGACACTCGAAGTAAATGTCTAGCCAGAGACATTAAACCGAGCGTATTCTCGAGGCAACCTCAAGCCGAATTTTAATTTTAGAATTAGCTTAATTTTGTGCTTGATTTTCTAGTTTTACTTTTTACGTGAAATGCAGAGTTTTTTGGTCGAATTTAAGGATAGGGAAGAGGCGAACCGGGAAACAGTTATTAGAAGCACACCTTTCTTAAACTAAAATATGCGTAAAAATTACTAAGGATCGATTCATTTCACTTTGTTCCAACAACATACAATTTTCGAAGTCGTAATGAAATTTTATCGTGCAAATTGCTTGTATAATTTGCTGAATACCACTTAACGATATCGAGTGAAGAATGAGAATTGCTGTTCATACTTGAATTGAGATCTGTCTCAAGGCACGTTTTCGCTGCTATGAACTATGGAAAGACTTAGCGCTAATGTCATCCGGTTGAATGGTCAAAGTATGAAAATGGTGCAAATTTTTGAAGTAGACGCACTGTCAGAATGTAGAAAGTTGCGTCACGACAAAATTTTGAACTTTGTCGCGATTACTGCCTGCCTGAAAACAGTTGGTGCAACCGCAGTCCCTGCTCAGCCGCAGAAAATTTTGCCATGTATTAATTTTCTTTCTATTACATATTTAAAGTCAAAAGCAACAATTGATTTACAATGAAAGAGTTTGTCGCGACATATTTTCTTTATGTCGCAACAGCTATGAAGGCAGTCTCAAGTAAGAAGAAAGTGCCACTACCACAAATCAGAATCTCAGACTGTGTGCCTTACACAATAGTCCCTCAGGATGTAACAAACCCATCAATACCCTTCTCTAACCTGAATCCAGAGGAAGAAATATCTTCTAAACCTTGTAAAGAACCAGTTCAAAATAAAACCCCTAGTGCAATAGGAAAGAAAAGAACTAACTCAGCAGAGGAAGAGAATATAGTATATAGTGAAGTAGCCATGAAAAGGTTTCAAAAAAGAAAAAAAAAAAAGGAGCATTGTCTATTTTTTTTTTCCTCTCTATAATCATATCCCTATCCTTGAAAAATATAATGAATTGAAAATTTTAATGAATTGAAAAATTCTTTGCAGGAATTGGTGTTCACTCTCATTTTTCATTTCTTGTGTGTCTTATTTGTATTTTCTTTCTTTTACTTTAAATAATTGAAATTTGATGACTGCAAAGGAGGTTTTTGTTAAATAATGCCTATAATTTTATTTCCCGGTTGAAATACTTGGGATTGTTGTGCAACAGTTAGTAGAATTGAATAGACTGTGGAATTGAAATTTTGTCATATTTAACTTCATCTCGAATTGAATTTGTTGACTGAATATTATTAATTTATAAAATAGCATAAAGAACATTAACTTAAACCAAACAAGAATTGGATATATGAATTAGGGTAGGAATAAATGAAAGGGAAAGTTGTAAGGATATTAATGAATGTGTTCAACTTCAAGAATAAGGAAGATGGTTACAAATTGATGGAACAAATAAGACTTTTAATTTTGTTTTGTAAATAGTTTAGTTACTAAGAACTCGAAACACTATTATGTCAAAATCTCTGAAACAGATTGTGCCAAGGTTAGGGACATCTTTTGGGATCCATCATGCTAAATCTCCAAATGTCCTAGAACTTGTTAGGATTATTATCAAGGAGAAATCCTAAGAAATATCATGCCATCGTAAGTGATATAGGCCATTCTCGAAGATCAGCTTTCTGGGGCTTCACTCCTATTAATATGCATAAGCATACACATTAGTACCTTATTTGAGCCAATAGCCTCGGCTTCATCATCACAGAAGCCTAATTCTCCCTTGAATATAACTACGCAAGAACCCTGATTTTCCTAGATTACATGACAAATACAACAATAAATGTAAGAAGACAAGCTCGGGGGAATCTTATTTCAAATTGTGAAAAAGGATAAGAAGGGTTCGTATATGAAAACACTGTGATGAGGGCGCATGAAAAGATGAAGAAAGGAAGTTGTGAAAAGAAAAGTATTGAGGTGGAATAAGTTTGGTCTTGTAGCCTTCCTCCCTTGAACAATTAAGTTCTTAGGGGTGTTTCAACACCTAGTACCCTAATGCCAACTGGCATGGGAGTTATTGACTCTAAGTTCGTTAAGGGTGATAGAAAGCTTAAAAAGACAAAACATTGCACTATTCCTAAGACCTGAATGGAAAATGAAAAGTGAAAAATCTTCAAGGATAAGGAGGTTTATAAATTGAATGCCGCAGGGTCAAGAAAAAAATACCACACAACATAAAGTATGCGTAAAATCAAATGGAGGTTAGAGTTGATATAAATGGAAAGTCAAGAATGCATATGAAGGCAAGAGAAGCCAAAGCTATAGGAATCTAGGTAAAAAATTGACATTTAAATTGTCATGTTATCTACTCAATTACCTATGCCTCACATTATAAGCCTAAAAGACCTAATTGATTATGAAGGTGGTATAAACTTACATTAGTGGAGATTAAGGACAAACAGTAAGCATATGAGACTTTAAAGAATAAATGAGCAGTTTGCTATCTGAGTAATATCCCAAAAGATTAACTAATCTGCCAAGGAAAAAGAGAGAAGATCATCACACACTCACAAATCAGGTGTATAATTAAAGTTTACAGTTGTGAATTATCGGGGTTGGCTTAGTGAACTTAATTAAAATCTTCCGATTCTAGATTGGAAACATATTTAGAAATAACTCTTTACAACTAACTTATGATCTCAAATTATGGATTTTACCGTAAAAACGCCCTAAAATTATTAAAGCTAAATTGTTCGAGGACAAATCTGTAAAATTTTATTTTTACTGGGGACAAGCAAAACTTTAAGTTTGGGGGAATTTGATGAGTCCTAAACTCATCTATTTTTAATCAATTTTTTTCTGGCATCATTCTAGAAGTTTATGATTCATTTTAATGCTGAATTATGGAATATTCATCAACTTTTTGTTTTGCAGGTTTTGTATGAAAAAGAGATAATTATAACAAGAAAAGGTAAAAATGAAGAAGAACTAGCGAAATGTTAATAGAATGTCACGATAGAATTCCAATATAACCTACGCAGGTAGGCGCAATAAGGATCGCCGAAGCGCAAGCCAGAATGGCGATCGCGATAATAATTTGAGATATCACCAATTTATCATGGTTAATAGATCGTCGCGTCTTTTATGTCGCGACATAGCCGAGTAGTTCATAAAGAAGAATGTCCTCGATTTAACTATGTCGCACATTGATCGCTAAATGCGGCGCGGACATGTCAGCGACATTTTGAATCTTTATCGCGATAGAAAGAAATGAAGATATCAGATGAACTCTGTTGCGATAAAAGACAAATCTGTCGTGATAGAAAATAGCAGAACAATGAGACAAGGCATGACAAAGTTGTCGCGACAGAGAATTTCTATGTTGCGACAGACATTCCAACATATGTCAAGACCAAGGAAAATTTTATGTTGCGGCAGAAGAAACTATGTCGTGACACAACATTCAGAGCCAGGAATGGGACACAAGAAGACTTTTGTCGTGACAGAGAAGTTTTATGTACCAACAAACACAGCATGAGGCTGAGGTGAATTTTGTCGCGACAAAGACAAATATTGTTGCGACAGAAGTTGGGAAAATTACATGGAAAGAGTCTATCGCGACACAGAGTTTAGTCTCACTAATACAAGGAAACACAACTTTGTCGCGACAAAGAAAAAGTCTGTCGTGACAACAAATCCATGCTACTGGGAGAAACTCGTCACATGCAGAGAAAGTCTGGTCGTGACGTAAAGTCTGAGAATAACAACAAAAAGAATGTCGCAACATAGAAGAGACTGTTGCAACAAAGTCGGTCAAAGGAATGAGGAATTTATGTCGCCATAAAGACAACCATGTCGCTGCAAAATGCATAAAGATCAATGAACTATGTCGTGACAAAGTCAAATTATGTCGCGGCAGAATCAAAGAAGATAGAAGGGAAATATGTCGCGACAGGAAACTGTAGGCCATGACAAGAGTTGAGCAACAAAGATAAGAACCATGTCGTGAAAGAACCTTCTTTGTTGCGACAAAGCTACCATTTTGGGCCATAAATTTCGATCTCACCAGCTCTCAAGGCGGCCCATCATTGAAAATCTATAAATAGACGCATCTAGGGCACTATGCGTAGCTTCCGCAATTCCAGGACTTCTGGGTAGCTGAAGACTCTTTGTATATTATTTTTCTTTTATTTTTATCTTTTATTTCCTATTTCATCTGCTTTAGCATAGTTTTTAAAGTTAGTTTTCTTTTAATTTATGGAGTTCACTATGAACTCGAGCAAATGAAATGGAATTTGTAAAATTTCTATTGATGTTATTATGTTTTAATGAATATTTGGAAAATTCGCATGTTTACAATTTCGAATTTTCCTTATCGCTTAGTCACCTGGAGCATTCGTGAACCGCTTTTGAAAGATCAGCTCCTCTAGGAATGGGTTGATAGATTGTTATTTTTCTACACAAAGTGGGAAGAACACCTGTAAGAAATCTTGAATTTATTCGACGGGTATTATTCTCGAACTTAACTGCTCAAAGTACTACTAGTATCGTGGCACCAAAAACAAAGGATCAGATCTACCTTCCGATTTAAAAGAGGCCATATGTGTGACTAATGAGTCTTAAACTCATCTATTTTTAATCCTTTTTTTGGATTATTTTTAGTATATTCAGATCTGTTTTGATGCCAAATTATGGATTATTCACCAACTTTGTGTTTTGCAGGTTTTAATTTAAAAAGGAGAAAAATCCAGCAATAAAGAAGAGAAAAAGAGCAATTGCAGCAGTCTATGTCACGATAGAGTTTTGTGTGTCACGAGAAACGTCCAAGCGAATGGCTAAGGAAAAATGTCACAATAGTATTTCTTCTGTCGCAACACAAAGTACTGAATATAGAAGAAGATCTATGTCACGACAAAAGACAGCGTGTCGTGACAGAACATGAGAAGAAAGTAACAAGTCAGCTGAGACAAAGAGAGATAATGTTGTGACAAGGTTTCTATGCCGATGTCAACAGGAGGAACCCGTCGTGACACGGAAAAAGAAATGCATAGAAGGTAGAATCTTGCCACGATATAAAATTCTTTCACAGGATACTGATTATTGCAACTTGGAAAATCCTGTTGAGACACTGTATGAAGAAGTTATATCGCGACAAAGTGATGAATGTCGCAACACTAGAAGACGAGGTTTCTGGTCCTAACAGAGAAACAAAGTCACGACAAGTGATGCTGACTTAGTAAACTGACTTGGTTGCAACAAAAGAGTTCCATGTTGCGACATACTGCAAGTTGAAGAGAAGTTTTGATGTCGAGACAGAGATAAGAAGGTCGGTTACAGAAATCGAACACAAGAAACAAGGTCACGGCGCACTTTCCTAGTATAGTGATAAAGATTCCAACACAAGTGAAGAGAAGTCTACTGCTTACATAACATAACCTGGTCTGGGACACAAAGATGAAATAAGGAAAGTCTTGTCGCGACATCAAAACTTAGTCGCGACAGAAGACATCTACTACACCAATAGAATATGTCGCAACATAAAAATGAAGTCAGCAATAAAAACAGTTCGCGGCGAGTAAGACAATCGCTATGACATAAAACACTGGTCGTGAAGATAATAAATTAAAGAAGCTGCACATAAACAATGTCGCAACATAAATGTTCCAGTAACCACACATGAGAGTGTCGCGACATAGAATGGACAGAACGATAGACCTTGCAGGACAAAGTGTTAAAGAGCCAGCAAGATCTGTCACGATAGAAGGAAACTTTCGCGATTAATAAAATGCGTAAGAAACAGTGCCGCAGGTCGCAACATAATGCTACATGCCGCAACAAGAGAACTCCAGAACAAGGAATTGCAAACTCACAGCGACAACACTTTCAAAGTTGCGACTAAGAATGCGCTCCGCGAATTTTGGGATCCACAATGTAGCCTTGAATTTATGTACCAAAACTTGTGTGGCTCTATAAATAAAAAATTCCGAGGAAAATTTATGGGCAACACGCAATGACAGAAAACCAGTTGAAATCTAAAGAGCCGAGACTCTTTCAGATTATATTTTTCTCTCTTCTTTCTTTATTTTCTTTCTTTCTCTTCTCGTCATTTAAATTAGCATAGGATTTTACCTGGTTAATAGACTTTGAAACATATCTTGTTCAGTTTTAGTTGTTATTTGTTGAAGATTAATTCCAAGTACTATTTGAATCACGAAGTTTGCGTAGAGAAAGTCGAATTTATTTCTTTCTGCCAATTACGCTTGTGCATTAGAAATTTCCTAAGATTTCTGCTTCACTGCTGATCCACTGGGAAACCTAACTTCCATCGGGAAAGCGATCTGATGTTAGTTATGGGTCTTTCCTACATAATTAGAAGGAGATTTCTCGATTGAGAATTTCGAACACATCTAGCAAATGGCCCCGTCGAAGCAAGAAATCATAAGGGCTATTACAAGAAATGGGTATGAAGTATTGAAAGAGAAAATACCCGCATCTTATGTGAGAAAATTCGATTACAAGTAATCAAGTTAGATACATATTTCGTAAATGAACATGACTCTAAACTCAACAAATGTGTATGGTTAAGGGAGAATTCCAAACTGTAATAACTTACCTCTTAACATCTTCAAATTCCAATCCATGAAAGAATAGAATTAGATTATGTTGCAGGAATTGATTATTTGCCATCAAGCTGATTTAGTGTCTACTTCTAGAAATAATAACTGCCCGCGTCCGGGGCTTTAGGTCTAGATTTTAAATTTTCCTCATTATAGATGTAGAAATTTAAACAAGAGAATTCTAGTTAGGTACATTGAAAATTATATGAAATGGAAGTTCAAATAGTGGAACTTGAGTAGTTAGGTAGTTGAACTTTAAATTTTTATCTCTGTGGAATGATATCCTAAATTTATAGTCCACTTTTATTACTTGTACGACTATACGGCAAAGATTTTCGACCAAAATAAATCTCTCTCAATGAACTAATGACAAATTCATATTTTTACTATAGAGCGATCCAGCGTTCTATTTGGTCAACGTTTTGATGCCCTTACGTGGGATTGGGATAATAGTCCTCGCAGTAGAAATTTGATCCCTATATATAAATTGGTCAACAAGTTTTTGGCACCGTTGCCGAGGATCAAAGGAATTTAAAAATTCAATATTCTGACAAAAGAGAGAAATGCTAATTTGGATATTTTTCTTTGTTTTACAAAAATTTGAGAAAAATAACAAAAAACAATTTTTGAATACCGTGGTCAATAAGCCACTGATTATTTTGGGAGCCTAAACAGATTATAATTGATATCATCGACTCCATTTGAGAAGGAGAAACAGTAGGTAAAGCCTCTGCTCAAAGAATTTAACGATGTAAGAATAGAAGTAGATCCTAAGGTTCTCCGACACCGAAATTGAAAGAACTCACAGATGAGAAGACCAATGCAAAATCCGTAAATTTGCAAATCGTAGAGAAAGATTGTAGGTTATTCGTAAAAGAAGAAGAAGTGAAGTAGAGAGACCTCAAAGGCCTAACACTACGGAGGTACCGGAGGCCTGGCGTATCCAATAGGAGTACTCAGTTGTGAGATAACCTCCCATTGAAGCAAACAATTTTGAGTTGAAGCCACCCTTGATTACTATGGTGCAGCAGCATCAGTTCACAAGCCACCCTTTTGAAGATCCCAATGAGCACCTGGGGAGATTCATGAGGATGGCAAACACAATCAAGCTGAATGGGGTGAGACCTGATGTGATCGAGCTTCAACTCTTCCCTTTTTCATTAAGAGACGGCAAAGAACTCGGTTTGACTCACGCTGACTGGAACACTTGGGAAGAACTGGTGGAAGCATACATGAGTAGATTTTTCCCTCCAGCTCTCACCACAATGGGAGAAGAGGAGAAATAATCAGTTTTCACTATGAAGATGAGTTCTATATGTCAGATGGGAGATTTAAAAGATTGCAAAAGATGTCCTATGCATGGAATAGATCCGGCTAACCCCACAAAGGGATATTTCTACTATGAGTTATGCCTCCAAGGGTATAATCGATGCATCCCGACGTGGAGCTTTTAAAAGAAGAAGTGCAAGAGGCAAGGAATTGATCAAGACCTGCCAAATGCAATTACAAGACTCCATCTAAAGCTTCAGGGAGGAGCAGCAGGTTGAAAGGAAATGGTCTATATATATATGTTTATATGAAAATGTTTATGATTGAATCCATTGTTACCCTATGTTACGAAGATAAAGTTTAAAGGAAAGTCCACTAAAGTGCTTTAAGCGTGCCTGGTACATGGGAAAGGGATATGATTTTTTTTATAGAGGGAAGGGAAGAGTGATGCATATCGCCATGCACATGAAATGTACGAAAAGGTTACCAACGCACGATGTTATTTATTCCATAGTGCAATGGTATTTATAAGAAAGGCACGATGACGGAGTGGTTTTTCGGGTCGCCGGTGATTAAAGACTGCTTCTCATCAAGGTTCTTCTACGGGCCAACAAAGGGTTAACCAGAGTGGGTTCCATTGATATGATAATCCAAAAAGGAAAAGAAAGTAAAGTAAATGTTTATCAAATGAGATATTTATACAATTACTTTACACATTGTATTTGAACTATATCCGAAACATTTTTCATATGAATCGTGTTCTATCGAGCTTCTTTAAATACCTCTTTCCAAATGTTTTATAAAACATTTTGTGCGTAGACTGATCGACGAGCGCTTCGAGCATCCTTTGGTGCATAGTGACACTTCACACACGATCGATAGTGATCAAAAAGTGCTATTTAACCCTATTTATTACAAAGTTTTGAGCACTTCAGGTACTAATCGTAATTAACCCGATTTCACATTAAGGTCCTTGCTATGCTAACGATCGTATTTTGTGGCTAATTTGTAGTTTTGCAAGCTATTTATGCCAAAATTGTTGAGCCTAAGCACGAGAATTGAGTCGAACTCGCCTGCGCATCGTAGTAAACCATAAGGAAAGAAGAGCAGAAAATGCAAGAAAAATGGAGCACTGTAGGAATTTTACAAGCTGCGAAAAATTTCAGAACTCAGAATTCGCATGTCAGCGTAAATTTCACAACCTACAAAAGCTTCTCCCGCGCCAATCGCCACCTCATTCCACTTGCTCATGACCTGCTCCTTCGCCGCCCGCTTGACTTGCTTTAACTTTGCTCCTCGTGTTTTCTTCCCATTTCATCCCTCAGGCTTTCTTGATTTTGGTTATTTTGTAATTTTGCTTGGCTGGGGCAATATAAAAGCCCCACACAAGCACTGTAAAAGGGATCTTCTCCAGTAAAAAAATTATGGGCGGGAGTTTTCCCACTGTTTTCCTTTTCTCCCATTTTCTTTCCTTTTCTTTTATTTTCTCACTACCAAACACCCCTCTGAGGATGACAACTCAGAGGATGGTCGGGTTAGACCTTTTCTATCCTTGGAAGAGGAGGCATATTTGGCCAGTGTCGATGAGAATCAATCTGGGTTTTGTTTTAACGCAAAGATTTATGGGTATTTATGTTCTATTTCTCTCAATCTAGGTTTAAATCTCTTAAATGTACTCTCGATGGATCAGTAATAGGGTTCAGCATGAGTCATGTATCCACGAGATTCATTAGTCATTCTCTATTTGTCAAAGGTAGGTTAGATTTATAGATATGTATTCATCAAAGGTGGGAGCATTTACACAAGAATGTTGTTTTTCAAAAGGGAAAATTATAAGGTTTAGTTTTTAAAGCTAAAATGAAGATCTGCCAGAAATGACTATGGTGTCATCCTCCCCAACACAGGAAAATGAACCCGGGAGAGCAACCTCTCGCCCCTAGACATCAAACCAAGAGTCTAATGCTTCAAGGAGTTCTTTTCATATATTTCTTCAATTTATTTTCAATCTGCACACCATCAACCTCCACTGATTTTACCAAAATCCTATAATCCAAAACAAATTCACCATTTCGGTTCAATTCGCAAATCATTTGTGCGAAGAAAACCCATCCTCGAGTTCGACCCAGAACTCTATATCACCAAAAGAGTTATCTTACCAAGAAGAGGAGGAATTTAGGTTATAAATATTGTTGATTCCTGCATACCTCTACTGACTGAATCAAATGGCACTATCAGCGAGATGCCTAAGTGCAATTGATGAGTTATTGAACACTCGCGATCCCCTTACAAGTCCTCGTGAATTCCTTTTATCATTTTTTTGTATATATTTTATCGTTAGCCTTCTTAATTTCGGGCCACAGCTTTATTTTTTTTAGGTAAAATCTCTAACCTTTAGGTAGGATCAAGCTTGCCAGTTGGTGTTTGCCCTGCTTGTCGCAGAATCTATGTTCCAGCAAGGAATTCGAGGTAGGTTGATCAAAGTTAGTGTTGTACAAGAGTCCAATGCTGAATTGAATATCAGTTTGAGGCCAATGGAACATCTAGAGGAAGAACAAGACGCCGGCACTAAAGGAGAGAAATCCTAATACATTTAGTCCATGACTATAGAAACTCCATGGATGATCAGGTCTCATGCATGGTATCTAACAAATGCAACGGCAGGAAATGCTTACAACCCTAGTCGGGGGAACCACCTAAATCACTCACGATAGTACGACCTCGCTTCCATATTATGCTTCAACTCCTCAGCCTCAACCACCACAGTCAACCTCTCCAATTGAACAAGGTATTCTGAACCTTACCAAGCTAGTGGGTGACGTTCTAGAAGAGAAAAATACATTCAATGCCAAGTTAAGACAAAGAATTGATACTATGGAAAGCTCTCTAAACCAAAAATTAAATGGGCTTCAAATTGAAATGGGAAATTTGACAACCTAACTCCATTTCGCTAGCTCACTAATCAAAGACGCTCATCAAGAAGAAGAGAGTCCAGGAAGAGTGCCCGAAAGTGACCTGGGCGCGGAGGAGTAGTGTCTATAGCAACTACAAGAAGGGTTGATAGAAAATTTTGAATCCTTTATTACTGGTGCCTGCTTATCCAAAAAGAAAAGAAAAAACTCCCCAATGTCGATCGAGGAGGGCAGTGGGAAGGATGTAATGGAAGAGCTCCCAAAGCACAATTTACACCTGCCCTCTATTGACCAAGCGGCACCCCCGCCACCTCAGACAACCACACCCAAACTCCTATTGCCAAAGCTAAGGCCACTCCATCACTGCTTGTGCAAAACTTAAAGAAGTTAGTGGCCTCTGCTCAAGCCTTTTCCACTACATCAAATACATTAGCAGCTGCTCACACTGCATGGCATAGCGGATGGTTTGGGTGCTGGTTCGGTTTTGGAGCACCTGGATCTTAGCATTTCTACAAGCTCCACCAGTTCCAATAGCCTCTAAAGGCTAGAGAAACTTGTTTGGGGGGAGGCTCAGTCTCCTTATTAGTGCACAACTTTCAAGGAGGGTGCATCTGAGCATGGATCCGCGGTCAAGGCCTCCTTTCCCTAACCCTCAAAGACAAAGCCAAAATTCGGGCTTAGTTCTCTAACACCAAGAACCATCCGGGAATCGGCAGAATCAGAAGAGTTTTGAAAAGTTCTTCAGTGTACACAAGACCAACAGTTTGAAGAGGCAAATTTATACATTTGCAGCCCATGATAATGCTGCTCATGCGAAAGAGATGGGCACCGCCATGAATGTCACGACAATATCACGACATTCCTGAACACCAACCAACAACTCACAGTGTCACGATAAACGTATTGGTATTGCGACATTCATTCAAGAGGTCGACAGTTGTACATTATAAGGGCAAGTAGCCGTACTTCTTGAAGACATAAGACGAAGGAAAGGTTGCGAGAATCAAAATAATGTTACGCCAATCTCAATTCAATCTTAAAGGCAAAATCATCAGTTGAGCGTTACAATAACATCACCACAATGCCCTAAACACAGATGAAAGGTGACAATATCGCGACACATCACATCATCTTACGAGCTTGTATAAAAGTCTACAAAAACTGTAACATTGACTTAAAAAAAATAACAATGTCGTAATCACTGATTACGACATTGACTTAAAAAAAATTACAATACCGTAGTCAATGACTACGGCATTGATGTTAGTTCGTGTTTGGGCATTATTTTAATTTTCGACTTGTTTTAATTTTACTTTTTTTAAATAACATATGTACCAAACCTACCAATAGAAAATAATGAACTAAAATACAAAATCAAAATTTCAATAACTTCCATTAAAAAAACAAAAAGTTGTACTTCGCTTGCGTAAAATACTCCGAAATTGCCAGTTAGACAGATTTGTTGATAAGTTCCATACTCATTCATGAGAAGTTTAGAGCTCCAACCCAGAAAGCTGATATTTATTGAGGAGAGTGATTTGAGAGGCATGACATGTTCTGATCTATGGGTCATAAATATATTTAGATCAACATCACAGAAATCTTAAGATTGCATGCGTAGAGGCACTACGGTTCCCCATGAATTTCCTTTCTTTTTCCCTTTATCTTCCCACCAACCATACAACAAATATTTTCATGGATGTATTCTCAATCCATTTTTTTTTTTTTTCACGAATTGAGATTTACTGCCGCTATTGTGAGCCGGCAGAGCCGTTCCTCGTCGACTGGCCCTACTTGGAAAATGGAGGCACGATCGAGGTTCCACATTCGACCCGGAATCACTTCACTCCAAGTGGAATTGGCGGTTGTGATTGGGCGAGCTCGTGACGCCTCCCCGAGGCCGATGCCATGGATTGAGCCGAGGTACGCCCACATCATGATCTCACTTGATTCGCTGTGATTGGCCGATATATTTTTCAAAGGCGGTTTTTTTTAATGCCAAAAGGATTTATTCATCTTATTCTGTTGTTATATTAATCGTCGAAACCTCTAAGCATCGCCACGCAAATATGAATATGTAAAAGGTGATCCAACTAAAGGTAAATACTGAAAAGACGGAGAAAAATAAGCAAAGAATTCTCCTAATTGGAATCTCCTTACCACATGGGAGATCTTCCAATTTATGTAAGGTTCAAATCTCTCCTTCACTCTTAGGTATAAAATCTCTAAATTTTAGGATAAACATTTTCTTTTCCTATCAAGGATTAATCTTCCGAGAAATAAGGGATTTAAAAACTGGAAAATCAAACATCTCTTTTACGTATTTTCCGCCTTCATGTATTTATCCATAACAAACTTCCCATATGTGGTAAGATGGTTTACTGGGGAAATCAAAATCCTAGACGGACCACCTTGGAGCTAGTTTGCGGA
The DNA here is from genome assembly GCA_016808115.1 of Tetrastigma voinierianum. Classification (NCBI taxonomy): domain Eukaryota; kingdom Viridiplantae; phylum Streptophyta; class Magnoliopsida; order Vitales; family Vitaceae; genus Tetrastigma; species Tetrastigma voinierianum. Next base: position 33,236 of record JAEQBH010008000.1, on the reverse strand, counting down.
AGACACCCGGGCTTTGAGATTCCTCCCAGCCTAAGTAGTTCCCCGGTTTTAATACGTTGCTGACTCGTTGTTTCACAACGCAGTCGTAAAGGCCCCGCCCATTGAGGCCCATTGAATAGTGGGCTCCAAAGATTATGAGCACTCACGCCCTCTTTTTCCTACTGAATTTAGCGTTTTTCAAATGAGGAAAATACTATGCTTTTCTCTACTGCGCCGAAAGTCAGCAAGAACAGAGAATCGATGCATACACCAACGCGTCGAAGGTGAAATGCATTGGATACAAAGTGCATGGGAAGCGATGTTTCTATATGTCCGCGGTGCATGTTGTCCCGACGACGTGTCCGTTGAGGTTTTGCCCCGCGATATTGTGTGCTGTGTGGTCCAGTGCTACCTCTTTTGTCGCATTTCACAAAACTCTTACCTATCGACCGCATCCCCTCGTGTCTTCACAAACTCTTTCTTCTAGGAACCACGTAGATCCTCACAACTTTCTACTTTTCCGTGAGTTTTTTCATTTTTTGTTTGTATCACATTCTTCGTATTTTTGTTTTTTTTTTGGCTCTGTTTGTTGAGTGGTTTTGGGTTAGAAAGTTTTTGTTTCTTTCTGAGGGTGGGGATATCATTTGCCAGCGGGGTGTTGGTGATGATGCTCTAGGCTATGTGTGGGGTATTCCTAGTTTTAAAGACATCCCATTAGGTTCCACAAAGGTTCCTGGTTTAGGTTGTTAAACCTTAAGAGGGGGATTTCTTATGTCTTTCGAGGATTTTATCGCCCTTATCGCATCGGGTCTCAATTGATCCTTTTTTATGTTTGCTTGCCTCAGAAATGGCTAGGGTCGAAGAGGTCACCGCTAGGTCGAGTAAAGAGGGGGACCCCTAGGAAACGCCCACCGTAGCGCCTAGTTACTGGTCAGATCCTTCGCCGGCGCCCGTCATCACTAAAGGTGTCGAAGGCACCGCAACCAGCAAGAGGGCGGATAATGACATCTACTTCACTTGAGAGCAGTTTGCTGCTAGACTTCACTTCCCCATCTCCCCTTTGGTGAAACAGTTTCTGCACTTCACTGGGGCACCTCCTGCACTTATACATCCAAACGTCTTTCGGATTCTAATAGGTTGCAATGTGCTAAACTTTCTCCACCAGTTGGATATTTCACTGGTAGAGATTTGTTTTATTTACACTTTGAAGCTTGGGATTGGCCTATCTATGTCGGCTTACCCCTAGCTACAATTTGTAACTAGACTCCTAGACTCTCCTAAGACTAAAGTGAAAGGAGTAGTTTTGGTTAAAGGTCTATGGTATGAGACGACAAGCTCCCTAGGGCTTCCATTATCTGAACCAGTCTCTCTCCCTTCCAAGTTTGTTTCATCTTGGTGGGGCTTGTACTCCTTAAGTCGTCTCTGTGTTTTAACATGCCCTTCTTTTTTGAAATTTTTGTAGACAAGCACAAGCAAGGCTAGTTGGTTAGCTAGGTGGAGAAGGCCAGGTTGGATCACATCAGATGGCTACTTGAGATCACTGAGAGGGAGCGCAATCACAAGCTCCTTTTGACTGTTTTTTTAGTATCAAATGACTAGGAAAGCCACTTCAACAATGTTATTCAATCTACACTGCCTAGACACCCTATTTACTATCAATATCCAATCATGCTAAATGTGGGGCGCAGGGGTAGCCCTATAATTTTCTGATGGGCCCTATACCTTTTCATTTTGAAAATATGTGGCTAAAAGCAGAGGGCTTCAAGGATATGCTGAGACTCTAGTGGCAGAACCTAAACTTCAAGGGCTCCTTCGCTTTAATTGAAAAGTTAAAAGCTCTTAAGGGAATCCTAAAGATTTGGAATGGAGCTGCAAAGTTATATGAAAAAGCGATGCTTGGAGTAGAATCACAACCACCTGGATGTTAAAGAGAAGGACAACTTGTTAACTTTCGAGGAAACAAGAGGAGAGAAAAACCTAGCTAGGAGGAGTACAAACATCGGTCTCTGCATGGAGGAAGTGTTCTCGAGGCAAAAGTCCAAAGAGAACTGCTAATTAAATGAGGAGATAAAGGACCCTTGACTAACTCTCACGAGAGAAGAAACTTTATTAAGAAAATCAAAATATATGGAATTTGCTCAAGAGGAAGCAGCCTATTAGAGGAGTGGCGTGGGTGTGCCTAAAAGGACATCCTTTCGACACCGTGGCTGACGCCGAGTATATCGCCTCCCGAGCATTAAGGAATTGGAATAGATGGGCTACCAAACCTGGAAGACTCACTATGGAAGAGGTTTAACGTTATCGCACTGAATAAGGACAAAGCACTAACCCCGCATGGTTTTTCTATAGCCGCCAATTCAATGGATTTTGGGTAAGAAGGAAATTAAGGGTTTTTTCAAAGAATTTCATGAGAATTATTGTTTGTTAAAGCCTTAACTTCACTTTTCTGCTGATTCCCAAAAATGAGAATGTAACTATATAAAGGACTTTAGGCTAATCACCGTGGAGGCTTATACAAAATTTGGCAAAGGTTTTTGCAAATAGGCCGTAGTGCGCGGTGGGTTAGTTAGACAACTTCCCAAAATAAGCTGGTGGGAGGAATAAAGATCTGAAGCGGCCTTAATTGCAAATGAGGTCATTGATTATTTGATAAGAAGAAAGAAGAAAGGGCTCCTTTGCAAATTAGATATAGAAAAAGCTTATGACCATCTAAATTGGGATTTCTTGCTTCAAGACACTAAAATGGCTTAAGAAAAATGGATAATCCGATAAGATGGTATTTCTACGACATATTTTAGTGTTGGTGAGTGGTACTCCATCCGCTCTCTTCGCAGCTCTAGGGTTTGAGACAGGAGATCCTCTATCCGCATCTTTGTGATCGAGATAAAGGGCTTGGAAGCCATCTCATCGATAGAGAAGGGAAGGGAGTTTTCTTTCAGGTTGTAGCATTTATAGTAGAAATGGGAAGGGGATGGTTATCTCTTATCTGTTTTATGCGGATGATACCATTCTCTTTTGTGGGGGCAAATCAAGATCAAATGATGCACTTAAGTCGCATTGATGTGGTTTGAAGCTATCTCGTGGTTAAGGAATCAACTTGGAATAAAAGTGAGATTATTCCAATGTAGGAGGATTATAGATGTAGATGTTTTAGCTTTAGAACTAGGTTGTAAGGTAGAGGTTCTCCATCCTCCTATTTGGGACTTCTGGGCCTCATAATCTCTAGAGAGCTATGTGGGATGGATCGTATGAATGGTTCATAAAGAGGCTAACTTTATGGAATAGACAAGACACTCCAAAGTGAGTGAAGGTTAACCTCATTTGAAGCACCTTGTCATGCTTACCGCTATATACTTCATGTCTCTCTTTTTTGGTCTCCCGCAAAGGGTTAGACTAAGGTTAGAAATGCATTCAGAGACTTTCAGGCGTGAGGTAATAAGGATAAAAGTCTCACTGTGTTAAATGGTCCACGCATTTACGCAAAACAAAAGGAATGGGAGGCTTAGGTTAGAGACCTTTCTATTCTCAATAGGGCCCTTTTTGTGTAAGTGGATTTGGTGCTTCGCAAACGAAAAGAATGCCTTATGGAGGAATGTCATTCGTTGGAAATTTGGGGAGGAACGAGGAGGTTGGTTCTCTTATGCTTTTAGAGGTACTTCTGGGACAAGGCCCGAAGGGCCTCGAAAGAATGGATACAATCTTTCCTATCGCTTCGAGGAATGGTAGAAGGTCGTCAAGGACGTTTAGTAAGGAGTAGAGGAGGCTCTTGTGTTTCTTCTCTCTCGTATTCTTTTCGCCGACAACAAGGAGGCATTAAAGGATGAATCAGGAATTTTCTGTGGAAGAAGGAGGGGATGGGATCCCTTGCTTTATTAGGAACTTTCATCGATTGAGAATTGATGAGATCCTCTTCTCAATACCATTCAAGGAAAGCAAATTATTGAGAGTCAAGAAGACTTGATGTTTTTCAAGGAGACAAAAATGAAATTTTTCTGGTTTCTTCAAGGCTATGGATCAATTCGAAAATGCTGTGTTTCCTTTATAAGTTAATTTGAATTTTGGTTCCTATGAAAGTGGGTTTTTTTTGCTGGGGGAAGCTCTAGGGCAAAGTTTTAACCCTTGACAACTTGGGAAAGAAGAAAGGGAAGGACCTTAGCAAACATATGCCTCTATGAGAAAGAGGAGGAGACAATGATCATTTGTTTTGTCTACTTCACGCACTAGAGTGATCCGGGAAACCCCAGCTATTGTAGATGTAAATGGATATTCCCATCGTCATTAGAGAGACCATCCCATCTTCAAAGCCTTTGTGAGGAAGAAGATAAAAAAGCTTGACACACTCTCTCAAATTTTCTGCACTATCTCGGCGCAAATGAACTATATATCGCTTGAAACAAAGACTTCTCAACTCAAAGAATGTCTTCCTCATTTGTAAATCTATGGTCTTGGTCAAATGTATACATTGTTGAAAGGCCTAGATCCTTGGGTGATTTTTTGACTTAATTGGGATGTAGTTGAGTGTTGGTTGGTATAGTCTTTTCTAGGCTAGTGGGTTTTCATTTTTGCCTATCTTTTCTCTTTCCTTTTGCTCAGGACCTCTTGTATACCATCAGGTACCTGTAGCCCCTTTGGGTGCTCTTTTGTTGAATATATGCTTTTACTCATAAAAAAAGGTTCTAAATCCATTGATATATAGAACCATCAAATTGTGCATGTGTTATCGAGGCTTCATTCTTAATCAAAGTGCAATCGAGGAATGTAATTGACAAGATTCAAAGATAGTGCACTCATCCATGGCAAAATTGAATTTGCTCAAACAAACCAGTATAAGATGCTTGATTACCTAACCTACGATTTTTTTTTTTTTTTTAGGTTTTCAGAGAAACCTTTGACAAGAGATCGTGTTAAAATTTCAGATTATCGTGGGACCGCATTTATAATAAGAATGCAAAATTTTGATTTAGATTTCAACTATAAATATATAGTATGGAAGTGGTTGGGATTAGTGTAGAATTACATGGATCTCTGTGATTGCTTAAATATCCTCTCTCATTAGTTTAAAAGGAATTTGGTGATGCAGAGCTTCTATAAACACACCGAACATTGGGAATTCAAACGCCCTACTATCAAGAATTGGTCAAGACGCATTGAATACATGCGAAAACCTTTTCACCTCATTCGGGGCCTTGGAAGGCAAAAAACACCGTGGTCGACTCTGATAAACCCCTCACGTGGAGCCATATTAATTTTAAAGTTTGCTTTATTTATTTTTACTAAGATTTGCTTTATTTATTTTAGAAAGTTTGCTTATTTATTTTGTGAAGATTTGCTTTGTTTATTTAGAAAGTTTGCTTTATTTATTTTAGAAAGTTTTCTTTTAGAGTTGCTTTGTACTTAGAAAGTTTCTTCCTAGTTAAAGTAGAAGTCGTTTTTTTGATTTAGAAAGTATGAGGGGCTATATATACCCCTACATAATGTAGTCTTTTGACAATCGCTTCAAGTTTAATAATATTTTCTTACTTTCTTTTAAGAGTTCTCTCTCTGTTCTTATCTCTCGGGTGGATTCTCGGGGACGAGTTCGGCTTCTGCTCCAGTGGATTCCTCAGGCGTAAGCTCATCCCGGGCTTTATCAATCAACCCGTCCATAGTTGATTGTGGCGCCACTCCATCATTCATCTCTGCGGATCGCTTCACAAACCCTTCTGGGCAACCACTCTTGCGCAAAAACCCCACTCTTTCCATCACCATCTCATCTTTCTCTAAACTTTCCAGGCATCATATTTTCAACCTCAACCCAAAACTTTCCAAATCTTGTTCCATATTACCAAACCTTCCTAAAATACCCCTTTCCCTTATATACCATAAAATAACCTTTCTTAATCAGAAAATCAAAATTCGCCCAACCTATTTCGCCCAACTACCCCAAACCTGTTCATATTATTTGACTTAAGAAACTGATCATCCACTGCCATCCCAACCTTGCATCAAAGCAGATCAGAGCTCAAGGATTGATGGTCGATCATAAGCTAAAGAAAAGATTCTCGGGTTCCGAGACAAGAGTCCTAATCACGTGGTTCATGGTTCTCAATCCCCATCAGAAAAACGATCACGACCTTGAATTTATGGTTCGCCATTTACAAAAGCAGATGGCTATCAATGATGATCCTATGATGTACAAAGACTCATGGAAGGTGAAGGTGATGAAAGTTTTGACGCAGGGAACCGCGCCGCCAGCTGTTCGGATTACTTTAGCGCAAGAAGCCTAAAGACAAGCATTCAAGAGAATATGATTGGGCGGAGGAAGGCATGAAGATAATTGCGATGATGATTACTATGAAACGACATCATGAAAGTTCCGCATTCAATCCAAAGTTTGATATTCTAGAATTTGAAAGAAAGAATGCATGTCGATGACTTTCGATCGTTTAATACCGTCGAACGTGTTCGAATGACATGATCCCGAGTAGCTAAAAAGGTGAAGTCGTGGCTATCAAGATGCGCAAGAATGCTTCGTGGGAAAATTTAAAGAGGCAACACAGAGAGATGACAAGAAGAAGATCAAACTTGGGGAAAAGATGAAGAAAGAACTAAAAGGAAGTATCTTTCCTTCCACTATCGCCAAGATATCTTCCTCAAAATTCAGACCTGGGCAAAGAAAACTGACCGTGGAGGAGATTCACCGAAGTTTGAAAATTTGATGATCAAAGGAGACTCAGAAGAGGCCGAGGAGGTACCATAGCCCGCTACCTTGTCGGGTTTGAGGTTCGAAATTTCTAAAACTGCTCAATTGCACCCATAATACTCTTCAAGATGTGATAAAGCTTGCCTTAAAGTCGAGGCTCTAAACAAGTATGGGGGTTTTACTACAACCTGATTAAAGAAGGATTTATCAAGAATTCGACTTCAAGGTCCTAGTAGTGCCAAACCACCCTTAAAACCTCAAGTAAAAGGTGAAGTGCACAAGCCACGCAAGAGTCTACCTCTAAGTCAAGGCAAAGGCTTTAAATGCCACGGATTTGGGCATATAGCTTCTGAATGTCCTAACCGACGAGGGTCTGCTCTAGTTGAAGAATATGAAGCCGAGGAAGAAGACATCGAAGAGGTAATTGAATCTGACCATGAAGATAAGGATGAGCTTACTATGCCCGACCATGGACTTCCTTGCTCAAAGGAGTCTTAAGATGCGCTGCCAGCGAGAGAATCGTCATGTCCAATGTCTTTCACAAAGTGCACATCTAAGGACAAAGGGCTTTCGATTGGTTATTATTGACAAGGGGGAGCTAGAATTGTGTTTTTGGAGATGGTGCAAAAGCTTGATTTGAAGATGGATCCACATCCGAAACCCTATAAACTTAGTCAAGCTCAAGAGGGTATTTATATCAAGGTAGCGCAGGTGCTCATTTCTTTAGTAATTGGAAAGCACTACCAGATCGAAGTGATGTTGTTCCAATGGATGTTTGTCTGGTTACTGAGGCCATGGCAATATGATAGGAAGGTCATTTATGATGGCTTCAAGAACACTTACACATTCCGCAAGTGATGGCTGAAAATTGTCTTGAAGACTGGCAAACCGCAATCGCTTCCAAATTTCCAAACCAAGCCATAGAAAGCAAAATTCTTCTGTTGCTGCAAACTGAAAGTCGGGAGAAAGAAACAGATCTGGCCTGGGATGTGATGGCCTTGGTTGCTATTGAAGAAACCCAAAGTGAGAAAGGAGATCCTAAAGAAGGCAGAGCCACCCGCGTAATTTGTTATTGATGTAGTACCCGAGGAGATTCCATACGGGTTGCCCCTACGAGAGATATTCAACACTGTGCAAATGCACTCGTACTTACTGTGCTCCGTTTTTGCCCAATAAACCGCCTATGATGAGTCCTAAAGAACATGAAGAGAGCTTAAGGAAGACAAGTTGATGAGTTGTCTTTGCAAAGGGCTTATTCGAGAGTAAGAGCCCTTTGTGCCGCTCCTCGCCTCGCTAGTACCAAAGAAGGATGGATCTTCGAGGATGTGTGTTGATAAGTAGACGCTCAACAATATTATCAATATCGATTTCCCATTCCAAGACTATTCCGATGATTTGTCGGATCAACTTTATGGTGCGCCCATCTTTCGGGAAGATTGATTTGAGGAGGAGTTACCATCAAATTGGAGGAGGAAGGAGACGAATGGAAGACGGCCTTTAAAACTCGAGATGGACTCTAAGGGAGTGGATGGCGATGCTATTTGGACTATCAATGCCCCTAGCACTTTTATGAGGTTTATGAATCATATCCTAAGCCATGTACATTGGAAATTCTTGTGGTGGTATACTTTGATGATATTTGATCTATATAGCAAAATTGGCGAGTAATTTCGGAGCATAGGCAATTGTTCTCTATCCTAAGGGAGCAACGACAGTTTGTCAACTTCAAGAAGTGTGACTTCTATGCCGACGTAATCATATTTCTCGGTTACGTGGTTACTAAAGATGGAATCAGACGGACTGGCAAGATAGAGGCGACATGAATTGGCCAACTCCTCCTAGCCTTATCCATGATGTGAGAAGTTTTCATGGCCAGTCTCTTTTTATAGAGATTTATTCGTGGATTTAGTCATAATGCCTCGTAATCGAATGCTTAAAGGAGACAAATTCAAGTGACTAAGTGTTGCCAAGAAAGCTTCGACATTAAGAAGAAAGTAATCAAGCCCTATGTTTGGTTTACCCGATTCCCAACAAAGTCTCGGCGAGTGTGATGCATCTCAAGTCGATTGGTGCCGCCTCTAGTCAAGAAGGAAGACCCATCGCTTTCTTTAGTGAGAAGTTAAATGAAGCAAAAAGGAAGTACTCCACCTATGACAAGGAGTTTTATGCTATCTATAGAGCTTTATTTCATTGGAGTCAATACTTGCTTTACAAGCCATTTGTGCTTTTCTCAGATCATGAAGCACTAAAATTCATCAATCACCATTAATGTGTTGAATCACATGGCTATGGGTGAATTCTTACAAGCGCATAACTTCAATCAAGCATAAAGCGGGTGTTCATAACGTTGTTATGATGCCTTGAGTAGGAGACATTCTAGTGACTTCCATGCAAGTCCAAGTAGTCGATTCGATGTGTGCTGAAAGAACTATATGAGGAGGATGATTTTGTGAAACTGAAGGTATGCGTCGACAAGCCTTCTGTTAAGGATTTTGTAAGGATGCGTTTTCTTTAAAGGAAACACTCTATGCATCCCATCTTGTTCCAGATTGAGTATTTTGGATGAGTTGCATGGTGAAATATTAGAGGACACTTTGGTGAAGCAAAAACCTTAGTCGCAGCGAAGGCAAACTTTTGGCCTAAGCCAGAGAAAGACATTGCTACTTGTCAAGAAGTGTGTCAGGTGCATGATGCATAAACTCACGGAAACAACGCGACTATATACACCATTGCCAATTCCAAATATGCCATGGGGAGGAGGTAAGCTTGGTTTTGTTTTAGGATTACCTAGAACACAAAGAAACAAAGATTCAGATTCCGTGGTCGCTGGATGTGTTTTCAAAGATGGCTCACTTCAGACATGCAACAAGTCTAATGATGCTTCGCATGTCACTGTACTTCAAAGAGATTGTGCGCCTACATGGTATTCCCAAGACGGTTTCGTGATCGAGACTCTAAGTTTCTAGTCGCTTCGAGAACTCGTGGAGAAAATCGGGACTTTCATCGCTTAGTAATTCTTATCACCTCGGAAAGTGGTCGTAACTGGGTTACTAATGTGTTCGGGAAATTTGCTAAAGTTTCATGTGGGAAAGAACGTGAAACAATGGGATTTGATTCTACCCCAAATTGAGTTTGCCTACAATAGGTCCATGCATAGAACTGTTGGGAAAAATCCATTTGAGGTAGTCTATGGACTACAACCGATTGGACCCATGGAATCAGCACCCCAATCCCGACTCATTCAGCAACAATTTAGTGGAGATGCCGGTTAGAGCCAAAGAGATCAAGAAGTTGCATGAAGAAGTCTGGGCTGAAGATTGAGAAGAAGACAAGCAAATATATGGGTGGAACAAGCAAAGTAGACGTCATAAAGCATGTTGAGTTTGAGGTCAAGGCGAATTGGTTTGGGTACATCTTCGCAGCGATAGGTTTCCACCGAAAGTTTGGAGTTTCCGGCCAAGGGTAGATGGTCTCTTTCAAGATTATAGAGAAAATTGAGAGAATGCCTACAAGTTGCGCTAAGCGACGATCATGAAATTTCTCCAATGTTCAATGTTAAGGATCGAGGGTTTGTTTCAATGCGAAGACTCGAGGGCAAGTCTTTTTCCCGCCTATGGGGATTGATGCGTGAGCTCTATAAACACACCGAACATTGGGAATTCAGCCCTAATTATTGAAGAATTGACTGGGAGGTCAAGAAGACGCATGGAATACATGCTTAAAACTCCTTTTTCGACCTCATTCGGGGCCTTGGAAGGCAAAAAACGTGGTCGACTGACAAACCCCCGATGGAGCCGCTATATTAATTTTAGAAAGTTTGTTTTATTTATTTTTACTAAGATTTGCTTTATTTATTTTAGAAAGTTTGCTTTATTTATCTTAGAAAGTTTGCTTTATTTATTTTAGAAAGTTTGCTTTATTTATTTTAGAAAGTTTTCTTTTAGGAGTTGCTTTTTGTAATTTAGAAAGTTTCTTTTCCTAGTTAAAGTAGAAGTTGCTTTTGATTTAGAAAGTACAGGCTATATATAATTTCTATAATGTGTAAATTCTGACAATCAACAAGCTTTAATAATATTTTCATTTCTTTAAGAGCTGTTTTCTGAGTCTCGGCATTCCCCTTCGGGGACAGTTCGTGGCTTCTGCTACCTAGGGTACTCCTTGGTGGCGGTCTTTGTCCATTTATCAATCAACCCCGGTCCATAGCTGGGATTGCGGCGCCTTCACCTATCATCTATCTTGTGCGATCAAGCTCATTAACCCTGCAGTGAATCACTTCAGGCAACTCTACTTTCCATCACCATCTCATCTTTTCTAAACTTTCCATAATCATATTTTCAACCTCAACCCAAAACTTTCCAAATCTTGTTCCATATTACCAAAACCTTCCCAAATAATTTCTTTCCCTTATATACCATAAAATAACCTTTCTTAACTTAGAAAATCTCCAAAATTCGTCCATAACCTATTTTGGCCCAAGAAAAACTACCCCAAACCTATATATTTTGACTTATCAAACTTCCGATCATCCACTGTCCTGAACCTTGCATCATTTGGGGTTGTTGATCTCTTACAATTAAATTACCCACTATTAGAGCTGATTATGCATGATTTTTATATCATTTTTTGCCCACATATTGGTGTTTTTCTCTCCAATATGTGGTGCATACATTCATACTATCACTTTGTGCTTCAGGTCATGCAGTTGCACTGATATGACTGCAAGAGAAATCCAAGCTTCTGCCAAGGTATAGCTTTTGTTCTTAACTTAATACAAGTTCAGTAGGAAGGATATTATATTCGTTTTTTGTTCTGTTTTGCATTGTATTATTTTTTATGTTATGCTCTTTCAAGTTGGTGCTGATTTCCATTTTTGTGCTTTTCACAGGGTGCAGGTTTGCCATGGACTCTATCTGGGCGGGACAGGATACATTCACGCCTATCAGTTCTGTTGTAAGAATTGTTTCGAATATTTCTTTTACGTCTTTTCCTAAGGAAGGTTCAAACTAAGTTTAAAGATTAGGATAACACGAAAAACTTTGGATTCTGAAGGCTACCTAAGTTAAATGGTCACAAACACTGAATGAGTGACAGCTGGGGAGTGGGGTTGATGAAGTCCCCTATATCTCATTTATAACTTGTTTTAGGTAGCTGAAACACAACAGGGGCCAATCAGGAAAGAGAACCATTCTATTGACTATGCTTCACCTTGTTTATAGTTTCTTGGGGAAAGAGCTAACTCTTCTTTCCTATCGAAGTCGTTAATATCTCTTTCCATCTACTTTCTCTGGAAGCCTTAACTTCCCCTTGTTATCACATACATACACATTCTTTATAATGATATGCAAAGAAAAAGCAAAACATAAGCGCGTAATCACATTAGTATGCATGCATCTGACACCCTACATCACCAGATTAGGCAGTATGTCCTGGCTTACCAATTTTTTTCTTGCCAAGATTGCATGTGAGGAAATAATAACAGGGCATTCACTGCTTATTTGATTTTTCTCTGAGCATGTATCATTTGTGGCTATATCGTTAAATATTTTTCTACAATTTGATATACCGATTTTATTTATTTATATATATTTTTTTGAAGCTGCCCACATCAATGGTACAGACTGACAACTTGGAAGTTCTGTTAAAGGTCCCAACTTTTCATACTTTGATTCTCAATTTTCCTTCAGTGCTGTATAGATGAATAGATCTTTTTTGTTCGTGATTTCAAACATACTGAGGTTGAAAGGATTTGTCTTCACTATAGGTAGATGGAGAAACAAGGCAGAAAGGCTCAAATAAAGATACGATTTTTAAGATTCCATTTCATGTCATATGAAGTTCTATGATGACACTTGAAGGAGATGTCATACTTACAGGTATTTCGCTTATTTCTCTTGCCCCTGTTGTTGAAATATTGACTCTAAACACTAATAAAATACATATCTTGCCTACCTGACATGTAGCACTAAATTAGCAAACATCTTAGCCTCTTTAGTAAATTTTGTGTTCTTCGTGTGCCAAAGTTGTGTTTATGGTGTTTATATGGGAATTTATGATCATCTGATCTGAAATAGGAAAAAATTTGAAAAAATGCATGGTCATTGACATATCACACGTTAAATACTGTGATTTGAAATTTCAAAGTTCTACAATTGTTCTTCTAAAGTTAGGATTACAACATTATATATTGTTGCCTAGAATTCAAAAGTTGTTGTATTATATGAGATGTAATGTTGAAAATTTGCAATCGGATTTGGTTTGGGCGAAAATTCAGGTTTGTGTTGTAACCTAGGCAACCTCGGCTTGAGTCCAATGCCAGGTAAGTGGTACTCTTTAAAAGGGACTGCTCTGCAGGTTCAGGTGGGGATGGTGTTCTTCTTGATAGCCTTGTAAGTTGTATCAAGATCACCTTTTTATGTTGATATGTATGTCTGAATCAATTTTATTTGTTATTCAACAGATGGCTGTCATAGGAAAAAGTTGGTCAATAGAACCAGTGATTCACCATATAATAGAAATGCAGTTTATTAATGAATGATCTAACATGAACATTGATATGATTAATTTTAATCATTCAAAACCCCCATGACAATCTCCAGCCTGTTCTCTATGAGATAAACATGAAATGAAGCATAAACAAAATGCCTGTTAAATTGTGTTGTCGACCATGTTTGTGTAGGCACTCCACCAGGCGTTGGTCCTGTAAAAGTTGGTCAGAAGATAACTGCTGGCATAACCGGCCTCCTGGATGTTCACTTCAATGTTGAAAAGCGTCGTAGGCCAGAAAGTTGTTAAGCTGCGCTTAAATCAGCCCTGCGTGGCGAACTTGTGGTGATTATCTGTCTGTGTGTCGAGCTCAAGAAAAGGGTTGAGGATCATTCCTCGGACTTTGTTTAAATAGGGCGAAAATTGTATTCCTTACTAAATTAGCATCATAAACTTCTATTTTCAGTCTTCCAGACCATTTCTTGAAGTTGTTTGCTTTGTTGTCAGCCTAGAATCCTGTTTTCACAAATAAAAATAGAGAAGTGATCTCTTACATAGTGCTTTGATTACTTGGACCTTTGTGCTAAAAATGTGGTTTGTGTAAAATCCAAATAATCTTCTTGGACAAGTTTAGACCAAAAGAAAGAGAAAAATTGTGAGCTTATTTATTGATATGCTGCCGGTTTCATATTGGGTCACATAACATTGAAGGACTTCATCCCCGGACAGCCAAGAAGGTAAGGTAATTGGGATGGAGCTGCGGGTAATGAAGTACTGAGAAAATACTTGACAACTTTGTCAATACCAATCTCAGCAAACTCAGTTTCAATGCCTCCACTAGGCTCCTGCATGCAGTAAAAATATTTAGTATTTGATATTTCCATCCAACAACATATTTAATATATATATATTCATTTTTAAAAGCTTAACACTTAAAGTTACATTATAGTAAATTATCATCGCATCAAATCCGAGACTTTCCCTTCCCTATGCCTTATGTCTGTTTGTTTGAAACGGTGAACGCTCTACTATTTTAATTAGGTATGATGGACATCCAACAACAAATATAGATGGCCTTGGATTTGGGGTATCCTATTAATGATTTTACTGTTTACACAACCACGTATAGAAAAATCTTTTAACTGGTTTATTCATGGGGTTTTGGAGCTATGTGAAAGTTGATTCCATTTGCCCTAACACTTCTGTGCTCTATTAATCCCTCCTCCATTGCTTTTTGCTATTTCACTATTTGCTATGCATCTCCAAAATTCCTAAAGGCCACAATCTCAATTTGCTTGGATAGAATATGTTAAGGACGCTACGTTTGATGTTTCACTGTAAAACAAATCATATAAATATCAAATATCATTTTTTTTAAATTAAGCATTTTATTATAATATAGTAAATTATCCTTGGTTTTAATATTAAATATAAAATCATAATTCTCAATTACAACTTTTGACTTAGATTAAAAAATAAAAAAATTGAATGACATGACAGAGGTTATATTGAATAATAATTAAAAAAAAAGGCTAAATTGACATTTTTCTTTTTTTTGTTTAAAAACAAGGGTCATTTTTGACCCCCAAACTCTCTGATTGAATTAAGTACAATGTTGTAGGTGTTGTGAAACACGATTGGCGATTGGACTTAACATAAGAGGCAGCTAAGTCAAGACTGATGCACGATCGACAGCAAAGTCAAGAGTGTGAAATAAACAGAACTCTAACTGACAATTTCACGTGGTTATATTATTAATTATATGCCAACAAGAAATACTAACTGCACTTTTCTCCAAGAACCCAAATACGTACCCTTCAGAATTTGACAATTTTATTTCTTAATTAATATTTAATATTCAAGAAGAAGATCAAGTGCTTTCATGAAGAGGTGAGATTAATTAAGCAAATAAGAAGTTGTGGAAGAATTCATGGATGTGTTTGTTGATTTCATCTGGCTTTTCCTCCTAGAGAGACTGACCCGCTTATCTTAAATGACCTTTGGTCACCTAAATTTTGAATTCATGATCCTCAATTTTTTGATTCAATTTTAACAAAATGCTCATATCATTTTACAAAAATAACTCATTTTAAGTGACAATGTAAATACATGAAATATAAAATGGTATTATTTGAAATAGGTCATTCTTTAAGAAAAATAGGAGTGGGTTAGATTTATAAATTTAAGGATATTTTATATCTTTTAACAAATATTTCTAAAGCAAATGACCCAAATGATTTCCACATAATCAAACATGGCACCCACTTATTATTTACACATGGAATGTTGATGAAATAGAGCTGGAGATGAAACAGGAAATCATAACTTCATAAAGAAGTCATGGATGTATTGGTTGATCTCATCTGGCTTCTCTTCATGCAGAAAACGGCCAACTCCTTTGATCACAACAACATCCTTCAAAAGTGGTACATGTTTCCAAGTTCATAGATTCCTTAATGTTCTCTGCTTGTGAACCTAAAAATATTAGGAAAATGAAAACTATTAAGGAAAATGATTTTCATTTGTTTTACCATGAAAATAGTAAAAAAATCAAACATAATCAAAATTCCTCAAAATTTTACATATTTTTAAATTTCATAATCCTTATATAATAAAGAGAAACAAATAAAATGAATTTGAATAAACATATATAATTAATCTATTATGTTTAAACAGCCTCGATGAATGCTGGAAGTCCCACATCCGAACCTTCCTCCCTCCAAGGCTTTTAGTGGGAAATGAATGCATGGGTGAAATGAATAACAAAATAAAAATTCCAGACCTGAAATCTGCATATGTAGTTGTCTCCATAGAGGCGCGGTGTATAGAGTTGAGAGGCTTGTATATAGGGTGCCTGATAGCAGGCCATGCTCATATTCACCAGAGCTTACTCTGTCGGGCCGAAAATGAAGCAGAAATACCAAGCGATAATGGCTCCCCAGTCGTGTCCAACGACAAACACCTGATCGGCTCCCATGGCGTCAAGAACTCCGATGAGGTCGCCGACCACATGGAAACAGGTGTAGCTGCCCACATCGGAGGGAGCGTCGCTGTCGCCGTAGCCGCGGAGGTCAGGAGCCAGCGTCCGGTAGCCGAGCGAGGCAAGAGCCTGGATCTGGTGGCGCCAGGAGAAGGACGATTGAGGGAAGCCATGGATGAATAGAATGATGGGATTGGTTTCCACTGTTTCCTTCTCCTTCTCCTTTCTCTACTACATGGATGTTAATCCCGTTAGCCTTCACTTTCCTGTGCTCTACCCCATCCATAGCTTTCGGTTTCTCTCCTCTTTTCGTGTAATAAGTTAATAACCTCTACTCTATGCGATCTTTGTGAAACTGTGAAGAACGAGCAAAAGCTTGATTCGGCTTTTTGTAAGGAAATTTTAAAAAATAAATATATCAATCAATAAAATAAAACCAGGAAGACCAATTGATAAGATATTAAGATTCAAACAACGTACATATAATCAATCGAGGTCCGTATATGTTGTTGAAATTCTAGATCATTGATTAATACTATATATATATATATATATATATATATATATATATATATATATAAAGAATTCAAGGAAAGTAAAACGGTCATTAATGTATACATTTATTTACTTGGTTTGATCTTTTGAAGACAAATAGATTCTTGTGCCACATTGAGGCTAAAAGAAAACGGTCATCCGCTCAGGCATTTGAATATCTTAATTTGTAATTATAAATACCTTCTCACATAATCTTATTTTGGACATAATGAAAGTTTGAATAGTCGTCCCGTGGATGTAGACGCATTACAGAAGCCCCATAAAATCCATGTGTCTTCGTTTTCTCTTACCAATTTTATCATTATTGTTACACTTTAATCCCAACATAGATAATTAAGAACAGTCTCAAAAATGTTGTTGATATCAAATTCAGTGAAATAATAAATACAGATTTAGTAGAGAACCAAGCCAAACCATATAAGGCTACATGTTCATTCTCAAATCATGTTCCGTCATTAATTCTATATTAAATGTAATTGTAATAAAGAGTTTAATTTTAGCCTTACCATTGACTACTTTATGTAATTGTAATAAGAATAATTTTAAATTTTTACCATTAACATGTTTACTAAATTAGACTCTCAATCACTCTGTATATATTTAGAACTTCTATCAATGAAAGGTATCGGAAAATCTATTCCTTTACATGGTATCAGAGCCACAGATCTCTAACGAGTCACCGATCCAAGTCCCTGCCATGTCTTCCGATCAAAATCCAAACTTTAATCTCCACACCCAACTCCTTCAGAAAGGCAAATAAATCACTCATCGACTCAACATCACCGCCAAATCAATGAAAAGTTAACTCCTACCACCTTTCCTCAATGGTGTGCCACCCAAGCACTCCTCATTAGTTACGATTTACTGACTATGTCCAAGGCACCCTTCTGTCCCTTTTCCGCCGGTAATCGTCAAGTGATTTAGCTGCGCAAGACCCATCGGGTTCATTGCATAAACTTATCCTCGAAAAAGGCTTTAATATCTACATCTCCTCCATCAATTCCCACTTATTGCTACAAAGACAGACTCCATGACGCTGACAAAGCTAAAAATTTATATGCTAGCCGATCCCAACTCGAGCTATGCGCCTAAAGGAGGAACTCACCTTAATCCATGGAACTCGGGCCAATCACGTATCACCTCCTCATTGGGTGGAAGGCCTCGCCGATGAAATAACCATTATTAATCATCCAATTTCGATGATGACCTACAACTCTCAAGTGTGTCGATCGTTTAGTCCATATTTTCAGGAGATTGCAACTCCTATTCGAGCCCGAGAATCGTCATTGGCCTTAGAGGAGCTTTTCGTAATTGACCTTTGATTGACATGATGCATATCCGAGGCTCTGAAGCCGCAATACAAAGAATCAAGTTGTTTCGCTAACTTCACGGGAAGACGGGGCGATTCGCACTGTGGGGAGTCAATCGTGGTCCTTCAAGAAACATGATTCTACCCGTGGGCCTCTAGGTTCCAACTTAAGGAAACTTTAATGGAGCCCAACGTGATGGTCAGCTACTCCAATAACATCTCCGGAGGCCTAATTATTCCAATCATGCATTAACCCAAATGCCAACTCTGTGATCAGTTGGGCCACATTGCCAAGTCCTGTCCTCAATTCCATTCTCATAATGTTTCAATAAATTGTGCTACCGCATCTAATGGAAGGGATAAAAATTGGTTACTTGATTCGGCTGCTTCTCATAATATCACGGGTGATCTTTCCAATTTATCTATTCATTCCGAATATGATGGAACCGACGGCAATTTCGCGATGGCTCAGTTCGCGCCCCACATTGGTTCTTGGCTTTGCACTCTTACTAAACTTTTACATTGCGTGATACTTTGTGTTCCAAACCTTAAAATTTAATTTCCGTCTTCATCATCCTACCAAACAAAATACGCCTTTGTTTAATTTCATCCTTTTATTTTCGCGGAAGGACAAGATCTCAGGTGATCTTTACTAAAAGGAGCATGTGTAACAATGGCATCTACACCTTCCGAATCCATAGTAGCATCAAAAAGGTTGCTAATTTGCATGAACGAACTTCTATTGATGGATGGCACAAGCGTCTTGGGCATCCTTCTATTAAAATTGTCCATCTTCTTGTTAAAAAAAACTTTCTTCCTATTTCATCGACTAAAACTTTGTCTTCATTATGTCATTCATGTTCTATCAATAAAGCTCATCACAACCCTTTCGTAATAATAGTCTCCAAAGTCATGAGCCACTGAATCCTATTCACCGATGTGTGGGTCCTCGGGCTAGCTATACCGAATCGATGGATCAAGATATTACCTTATTTTGTTGATCATTATACAAATATATATGGTTTTATCCAATGGTCACTAAATCCGTGTTTTCTAAAATTTTTCCACATTTCAAAACGGTTTGTTGAAACTCGCCAAAATCAATCAAAACACTATACTCCAACAATGGTGGTGAGTTTATTGCTTTAAAAATCATATTCCTACTTCATGGCATAACTCACTCCAGACTATCAAGCCTCAATACACATCGCGCAGAATAAAATGGTGTCTCAACGCCGCCATCGCCATCTCGAAACAGCCTACACTCCTTCATGATGCCGCCCATCTTGGATTTCTCTTATCGGGCCTTATGCCTTCAAACACTTCCTACCTCATAAAACAGATACCCACACTCCTTCTTCAAGAAAATCACCTTGAAGTCCTTTTTTTTATCAAACACCAAATTATTTGAAATTAAAAATTTGACATTTGTTATCCTCTCACATGGCCCTATAACTCAAATAAAATGTCACGCCTCGATTCCCGGCCGACCCGATCGTGGATCCGAAATGAAGTTCGGGTGCGAGAATGACATCGGGACTCTTTACCTGTTTAATTAGACATTGGTATACCCAAGTCTTATAACATAATCAAAATATCATATACAAAAGTCCAAAACAAAACTACCACCGTAGTGGTGTTTACAGTGTCACACATATACAAAGGCCGAGTCCCATTTACATATTCAAAACTATACATTTACATTTACCGATCAGAGTGCAGAACCTACAGTGATGAACCTTTACCGTGTTGGGCTCGCAGAATGCGAATATCACCGGGCTCTTTCTTCTATACCTACACGGATTTAAAACCCGTGCTAAGCTTTACGCCACTTTAAACATATGCATTACGATATACACAAATATAATAATCAGATAACAATAACATATATCAGAAATTTCATGCATTCATATCATGGACTTATACAAATACTTATGCTTATAACAGGCTTATGCTTATTCGGATCTCCCGTAGGAGTGACAGAGCTTATTCTTATTCAAAAATACCCGTAGGTATTACAGATCAGAACGATACACCTTCGTTTCCTCTTATTCGTTATTCAAGTTATTATCATATAACTATGGGAATACCTAGACCAGCAAGGCCTAATAGATATGAAGATACAACACAATTAGTATCCAAGATACTATACAAGACCCGGCGTCAGAGCACAAAGCAGGATCGGGCTTGAGATCAACAGAAATGCCGTGAGCACTAATCAGGACAGAGGCCGTGAGCACTACTGTGATGTGAGTGCCATAACACTACTGAGCCAGAGTGCCTTTAGCACTAATAGGACAGGAGTGTCGTAGCACTAACAAGACAGGAGTGCCGTAGCACTAACAAGAGTACCGGAGTACTAATCAGGAGTGCCGGAGCACTAATCAAGAGTACCAAAGTACTAATCAGGAGTGCCGGAGCACTAATCAGAGTACCGGCATTACACCAGGAGTGCCAGAGCATTCAATCAGAGCAATGGGCACTAATCAGTGGACGTGCCCCGCCCACAGAACAAAAGTGCCGTGTCATTTAATACTTAGTCTTAGGCATTCCTATGATTGTATGTGTTCAGAAACTTCCTATCTTATTATCGGGCACATGAACTTTGCTCGAGGTACAGATATTTCACTTAATTTCATCATTTTATATATCTAATGCGTATTTTAGCTTAAATACACAAAATCAGCAAAAACAGGGGTCAGAAGATCAATCAGGACGGTGATGTTCTCCGACTGCACGCATGTGTTCGGTTCAAGGGTCGACTGCATGCAGCCTTAGGGCTGTACCAGCATACTAATATCGCATCACCCGCACTGCACAGTTCAAGGGTGTATTGCACAGTTTCTCCGATGGCCTTAAATGGTGATTTCACCATTTCTCATACTCTTCTCTTCCATAATTCTCTTCTATTTCACTCCTCATCAAAAATCAACATGAAATCCCTCCAAACAACTCCACAAATACTTTTAATTAGTCAAAGAATCCAAGGATTCATACCAAAGTTCACTAATTCTACCAAACCTTGGAACTGTGAAGGATTTCATATTTAATTTGGATCAACTAGGGATTTTCAATCAAACTTCCCTTAATTCTAGAGTTAGGATGTGTTCCTAACAAAACCCTAGAATAGGGAACCAATTTAATCTTCAAGGAAAACCCTAGCACTCATACCCACTTAATTTGTATACAAAAATCATACAATTCACTACTAGAATCCATACCAAAGTCAAGCATCCATACAAGAATCCATACCTTGGCTTGATCTCCCCCCTTTCTTCCTCTTCTTCTCCTTCCCGTAAGCCTTGTTTGGAGACCAAAAATAATCCATTTTTTTGGTCTCCCTCATCTATTTATAAATAAAGGTTTATGTTATTAACTTTTTAGTCCTTCCATTTTTGAATATTTGTATTCCAATTTCCCCCAATTTGTATTTTGGCCCATAATCTTATTAATCCATGTCTCGATGCCCCTTGACAAATTACGTTTTGTCCTTAAGTCCACATAATTTTCGTTTCTAACTTTTCCATTTTCGCATTCAATTTACTTAAAATTTTAATTTATGTCTACAAAATACCCTAAACATGCTGAAAACAACTAGGTATATTTCTGGTGTTACATAAAATGCAAATTTCTAAATCCAAAGCCTGGTCTTTTCTAGTTATCTACCAACTCAAATGCATACAAGTGTCTCTAACCTCAAACAAAAATTTATCTTCTCCCGCACGCGGCCGCTTGATGAAACCCAAGATCACAGCCTCTCAACACAGTCTTCCATGCTAACCTGCAAACCCCGTGACTCTCCCCCATTTCTTCCTCTCTTTCTGCGCCCACTGGGCCGGGCAGCGTTGCCATCACTAGCGCCGCACCAAAGATCATTGCAACATTCAAAGGTTCACCGCCATTGTTACGACTGTGTACTTTCGACCCTCCTCGGTTCTTTACTCATGATTCCTGCTCCGTTATAAATCACCCCCATCTCATCCATTCCCTCCTTTAGATGATACTAGACTCCGCTTCCTCCTTTCAATCTTCCATCCCACTCTCCTATTCCTACTCCAGATACCCATCTCGGTCCAGATTTTTCTTCCATCTTCGGATTTCACAAACCCTCCCCAAACCAATACTCCTCCCCAACACACTCATAACATGACCACAAGATCAATGAACCAAATCTTCAAACCCAAACAGATCCATACAGTGTCCAAACATCCTCTTCCCGAAACCATTGAGGCCAACCAAAGGTGAGCGCCAAGCTTCGGCTTCTCAACCTCACCGGGCGTGAGAGGCCATGTCCACCGAAAGCTCACTCATCTAATAAAATATAATTTAACTAGCTTTATCACCAAACCAGATAACTGTACGAAGGGTCTTCTAAGCAAAAAGACATGCTAATGGATTCGCGGATGATTCAGCCCGCCTAGTTACTAAGGGTTATGATCAACGCCGGCTGATTACAAAGAAACCTTTAGCCCCGTGGTCAAAACCAAGAACTATTAGAATTGTATTATCTATCATGTCATGAAAGGTGGGATTTGAGGCAAAATGGATGTCAGACAATGCCTTTCTAAATGGTGCACACCGAGACTGCTTTTATGGCACAACCCCGTGGTTCAAGGACTCATTCAAACTCTAACCATGCTCGGCAGGTTAAAAAGGCGATTTACGGGCTTAAACAAGCTCCATGGGCTTGGTACACAGCACTCAAAAATGCCATTCTTCAGCTGGGTTTTCACACCTAAGGCCGACTCCTCCTTCATTTACAAATATGTCTAATCTTTGTTATTTTTTGGTTTATGTTGATGATCTTGTTATTAATGAAATAATCCACCCTCGCGGGCCAATATTATTACAAATTAGGTGATATGTTTTCTCTCAAGGATATGGGTTCTCTCTTATTTCTTTTGGGATTGAAGTAATCTTTACTCGTGCTAGGTTATTTCTCTCACAACATAAATATGTTCATGGACCTTTTTAGCCAACACAAGTATGATGTGCCAAAGATGTCTCAACCCCTGGTCTCTACAACTCAATCCTTCAATTGCTTGATGACACCAGCCGCCGTGGGATGCCAGTTTCGTAGAATACCTGGGCCGCCTTTAATACCTTTCCTTGATACGTCCCGACATCTCATTCAGAAATAACAAAACATTCTCGCTTTGATATGACAAGCCAACTACAAATCAACGGGACAGCAACAAAAAGGCTTCTCCGCTTACTTAAAGCAAACCATTTTTCATGGTATTCGCATCCACAAAGTCGGGCCTTCCCATATTAAGAACATACTGGCGCTTTATCACCGGAGTCGTGGATGACCGGACGCCAACCTTTGCCTATCGCTTGGGCTCTAACTTCATTTCATGGAGCTCAAAGAGAAACAACGAGCCGTTGCACGATCCACAACAGAGGCTGAATACCGGGCCCTAGCCAATGCAGCTTCCGAGACAATGTGGTTGTCCACTCTTCTCAAGGAACTAGCATTTCCACCACAACTCCTCAACCGCCATGATAACCCCTGAGTCACACATCTCGCTTTTAACCTACCAATCATTCGCATGAAACATATATTCAAATCGACCTTCACTCTCAGGCGTGATCAGTGCATGCGCTGAAGCCTCCAAGTTAAACATGTGCATACTGAGACCAAATAGCTGATCCGTTAACAGCCATTGTCAAGACAAATAGATGGAATTAGCATGCAATAAGATTGGTCTGGCCGATGGAAGCTCAATTCCTCATGGGATGATAGCGGCGGAAGCAATACGTCTATCTAAATTTCAAATCATGTTCTGTCATTAATTATATATTTGAAATGTAATTGTACAAAGAGCTTAATTTTAGCCTTACCATTAACATGTTTACTAAATTAGACTCTCAATCACTCTGTATATATTTAGAACTTCTATCAATGAAAGGTATCGGAAAATCTATTCTTTTACAAACCAAATATGGCTAGGTTCTGCAACTAAACCAAGTTCGCCTCATCCTTAGGTCCGTAACCAAAGATTTTGGACCCTTAACTAATTAGGATTACCACATCTAGTTGTGTTGTGAGAGTAGACTTCAAACTCTCTACTACCAACCTTGCTTAGTTTTCAATTCCAAGCTCCAACAAATTCTCTCTTTTAGTTACCCTCTTAGATCAACTCCTACCATGCTACATTTTTAACTTCATCTTTATATATAGAGAATTTCACTCCAAAACCATCTCCAACCGTGCTCAATTTTCTCTCTAAATTTTGAGATATGAATAGTAACCACTATTTCCCAGTATTTTATTATTGTACTAATATTCTACCATTATTTAATTCTTATAATAATAAAATAATTATTTTAATAATATTTTTATTTTCAAGTATTTTTTTATTTTTTTTATTTTTTACTAATTTTGATTTTTTTATATACAATATAGCAAAATGTTTTAATATATTCATTAATTATTTTTATTAATTTATATTTTTTCTTTAAATAAATAAATTTAAAATAATTTAATTTTTTTTAAATAACTCATAAATCCCAAGCAAGTGAATCAAGTGGTCATAATGATGGTTATTTTAGTAATTTTAATGAATATGACGATGAAAATTATGGAGATGATTTACCACCGTATTATATATCATCATGTGTCCGCTTGGATATATATCATCATGTAACTAAGGATGTCGTTGGCATATTTATGATATATAACCTTTGGTATTCTTTGTACAAACGACTCCTTATTTTGCAACTTTCTTTTTTCGCGTGCCGTCACCACCATCCTAATATGTCACATAGCATGCGGAGCTTCATTATCGGGTCGATGATGTCGAAACTACACTCTGCCTGACCACTTAAGCACCGTGTCCCTTGAAGAGTCTTTAGACAGCGTCCTCGTCCAAACATTGGTACAAAAAGGCCAAAGGAGGGTAATGGAGAAGAGATGAAGGCGCCGAGAGGAGAGGGAAAGGGCTATGAGAAAGTCGAGGGCCGCCAAATGGCGCCGCTGTTAGCCGGTGACGCAAAGGCATAGGCGATAGCCGTGCGCAAGGTCATTTCGAGACCGCCCCGCCCGTAGGTCGAGCGGACGCTCCCGGGCCGAGATCAAGGCAAAGTGGAAGACGGTGCTCGGCCTTCACCCCAAAGAAGGGACAAAAGGCCAGCCGGAGGAGCACTACCAAGGCCTCGAGGTAATCTTTGCCTACGCTACAGTGTCAGGCGTTTACACAATTTGTGGATCATCCAGAGGTCCTGTATGGCTCGTTTACCTCCATCCCGCCGCCTCCTTCGAGTTATTCACTTCAATCCCCAGCCCTGGGCCTCAAATCTAATTACCGAGGATATGATAGGCCACGCAAGGTGTGAATAATTCGCCATCAGGCGCAAGTGCACACGTCGTATGGCACAAAGTAGTGAGTGAGTTATCGTTCCACGAGGAATGAGCCTATTAAGTACCACCCTAATTTAGTCTTACTCTTATTCTATGACTTAAAATTGTTTATGATTTAATTAAACTAAAAAGTAAAAATTTATAAAAAGAAAAATACTAAGGTTTGATTTAATTTAGCTACATCCGAAGGATGTTTTCGCAAAATCATTTAATGGTTTTCGTAGCCTTTATTGATGACAAAGAATCTTATGTAAACGTCGATCTATCTCTGAAAGATCGAAGAATCTTATCCCAAGAAAGCAGGCTATATCAGATCTTTGCTCTCAAACCCTAAAGACTTCAGATGCATTAGTATCGGCCCTAATGCCAATAGATAAAACCACAAAGATTCTACCATGATTGATCATACGAAATCTTATTCATGTCCCTAGGGTTTATCATCTCTCGATCTCAAAACCATAGCCTAAGCATGCCTATGTTGATTAAGTACAAGCATGGAATTAGAATGGAGATAAGACATTCAATAGCAAAGAAACCGAATTAAATAAATTAAAACTAAAATTAATCCATGGTCTCAGAGTGCTGTTACATCAAACCCTAGAAACCAATCTAAAACATTCTAAAAGGAAAACAAGAAAAACAAAGAAAACTGAGAGGTAAACTAAAGTGCACGATGGCCACTGGCTGCCTCCTCGACATCTCCGTAATAGCCTGCAAGCCGTCTTCAAACCCTAGGCTCTCCTCCCCAAGAGCCCTAAGGTGTCTCCACGCCTATCTCTCCTTCTCCTCTCCAAAAGCTCTCCAAATTATATCTCCCGAGGTCCCATTTATAGCCCCCACTCAAATCCCCTTGGATGGGCCTTGAAATAGACCAAAATAGGGCTCATATTCGTTGCCCAACAGGTGCGTGGGAAACCCACGGCCGGTGCGTGAAAGCAACATAAAAATCTCTCCCCGGGCACGCAGGGGCGAGGATCCACGCAAATGCAAGATGGCAGACTCAGGTTGCTTTATCTCTTCCTGTCTTTGAACGGCCATAACTCTCTCACCCGAACTCCGAATTGCACATTCTTGGAATCTACGGAAAGATATTGAAGTCAGGAATCCATACATACCAAGAACAGCTCCATCAGATGTCATTTTATAAATTTAAAATGCACTAGAATAGAACTGGTTGGTTTGCCGGTTCTCGCAGTCACTTCCTTGTTTCTTGCTCCGACTTCCTATGCGTATCTCCCTCATCCCATTCTGAACTGAGTGATCTCGGTCTGCTGGAAAGCTTGTGAAGTCTAGAATGTAGTTCTGGGTAGTTTGGAGCCATTTGATTTCATTACTACATAAAACTGGAAAGGTCAAATCATTTGTGCTCTATTTTGATGATTTTCCAATTTTTCGTCAGGTCTTCGCACTAAATTCCTGCAATTACCCCGCCAAATGGATCACCTAATCATAAATATGAACATTTAGAGCATTAGGGCACTTATTTGACATAAAAACATTACTAAAACTACGAAAAAATTAGGTTTGTAATGAGTATTTTATATACCTACCGTGATACAACGACCAGGCAAGATCTCGAGCGAGGAGTGTCCAGAACCCGAGGAGAACACTCCCGCCGGCTGACCTAGATGACCTAACCCTCCTTCTTCCCCTTGTAAGGGGCCCTATTCGTCAGCCAGCCTTGTGTACTTTTTCAAGCCTTTCAGGCTTTAATAAAATACCATTTTTCGCTTATTTCTTCCATCGCCTTCCGTCTTTATTCTAATGCCATCATGTGACTTATAAATCCTCAAATTACTTAAGCTATCGAGAGCCCTTCCACGGTTTAGCTAGGTTAGTCGTCAGGTATAAATATTGAGTTAAAGTCATAGGTCAGACCTAAATTATACCCTAGTAGTTTATTACATGTTTAGGTGAATATAAGTAAAAGTTGCATTTTTCGGAAATTTAAGTACTAAGGTTAAATTACACGAAAATAAGGACCCAAAGGTCATAATTTAAGAAGATGATATGCTATAGTAAGAATTTAGATAAGTTGATGTGTAAATGGAATAAAATTGAGGCACTAAAATTAAAAGGCTAAGAAATTGGGTCCAAAAGAGGATAAGGCCAAACATGGTCTTATGATAAGACCAAAATATCTCATTTTGGCTCTACCTAGGGCACGTTTTGGGGAGAGAAGCCATTCTAGGCTGCTTTCCATTTATTCAAGGTTCTACTCTCGCCCAAAGAGTATGAAGGGAAAGAAGAGGAAAAAGAAGAAAGAAGAATAAGTTCAAGAAATCCAAGCTCGAATATCTCTTTTTGTATGGAACTTTGGTATGGAACCTATGTTTGGAAATACTTTGTCTAAGTTTGGGTTAGGAAACCCTAACTCTTCAACAATACATGTGTATTTTGGGTTGGTTTGGGTTAGTTTTTTAGTTTTGTTCGAAATGGTTTATTTCGTTAAAAGATTTCCAGGAAAATGACTAAAATCGTCATTTCAAGTTTGGCTGACACTTCTACGCCTAGGCGTAGGTGTGCACGCCTAGGTGGAGGTCCCTACGCCTAGGCGGACCTGAGACCCCTTCCGAGAAGTTTCTACTACGCTTAGGCGAACCTCTACGCCTAGGCATAACACCGCTATGCCTAGGCCAAGCCACGCCCTGGTTTTGTTCTTTCTTAGTTAAATTTGTGAACTGCTACTCTTTTGTTTGGACTTCCAATGGAAGATATTTATGCATAAATTTGGATTAATTGGAGATCCTAACAAGTGAATGAAAGGGTCTGTACAAGTATAAAAGTTATATGAAAAATGCTAAGTACTTCGTCGTCGAGGCAAAGCGAAGCTTCGCCTCAACGATCTTGTCGTTAGGCAAACATTGTTTCTTACCCTTTTTTGCCGATGTGATTAAGAACAATATAACAAGCTCAGTAATAGATATAATTATATGCATGTTGGAGACTGGATAGTAAATGAATAGGTACGTCTGATTAGTGCAACAACACTCCTGGATTGTGCTACGACACCTCTATTACGTGGGTAGGCACGTCTCTATTCAATACTGTACCGTACCTTCGGATACCTATTATGATGCGTCCCTCTCATTCATTGTTACTGGTCTATACAGGCAAACATTTATATGATAAGAATATGAATAATGAACAATAAGAAGGCATAAGAAATCAATTCTGTTATGTAATGTACCTACGGGTACCTTTTGTACAAGATCTCTGTTCTGAACTCCTACGGGAGATATGAAATTCCGTTCTAAGAATTATGATATATGAAAACTCTATTATAGAATTCTCATGAGATAACCTCGACATATGCATTATGTTATATGTATCCTATAATTGTGGATCAAATATGTTATCTGTTTTCCACTAAGCTATAAGCTTAGCACGGTGTTTCATCTCACAGAGACCGAGACATCCTGTGGCATTCCATATCCGCCGGTGGCCAACACAAGAATAGGAGTCCACCGACGAGGTTTTTTTTATTCTCGTTTAGAATGAAAATGTAAATTTTTTTTGTAATAGTGGAGTTGTAAGACAGGCAAATGAGACTCGCATGTATATGTACAGATATTTTAACACTATCACAAAGGGTAGTTTTACAAGTTATATTCGATATATGGATTGCGCATCAAAATGGGCCCACCAATGCTCGAAAAGTCAAGTAGCGAGTCCTAGCCCCGTGCCTCACCCCTTATCTTCAAAGCGGTAGGGGTGTGACAAGGGCTACTAAAGAGGCTAGTGCTTTAGAGCCACAAGTCCGGTCTGAAAAGCCGCCAGCTTCTAGAGCCACAAGTTTGGTCTTTTAAAAGTGTCAACACAGTTTAGAAATTACAAGTATTGTCTCAAAGTGCGCAGCTTGTGAGCCACAAGTCTGGGTCTTTTGAAAGTGTCAGCAGGCTTAGAGCCACAAGTCTGGTCTTTTGAAATGGGGGTTACTCCAAAAATTGAAGTAAATAATGCCTTTAAAGAACACTTGATTGGTCATATGCCAAAGATTGAAAGAAAATATTCTAAAGGTTATTTTATTAATAACCCCCTTAAAGAAAACTTTACTGATAATACCTTTTAAGGTGTATAGCATTCCACATTATGGGCACTAGTGCCCCATCTAGTTTATTTAATGTGTACGACTCGGCTAGCCCTACTCTTACGATCACGTATGGCCCTTCCTAATTTGGTTGGAATTTGCCAGCTGCAAGGTCAATCGTATTTTCAAAGACTTTTCTGAAGACTAAATCCCTGGCTCGGAATGCACACGACTTTATATGCTTGCTGTATAAGTTTGCCATCCTTTGTTGGTAAGATGCAATACGTATAGCGACTGCTCCTTGAAGCTTGTCTACCATATCTAGGTCCTTGAAGATGGCTTCAGCGTTAGCCTTTCTAGGAACTCCTACTCAAGCACAAGATCTTGATTCATGTAGAATAATGGCCTCCTTATACCATATGTGAGGGTAAATCAGAAACCTACCGGGTTCCAACTAGGGGTTGTCTCTAGATAGGCCCAAAGGACTCCCAGTAGCTCATCCACCCATTTTCCCCTAGCCGAATGTAGATACATTTTCAAAGCCGTCAAGAAAGTTTTGTTGGATGTTTCCGCCTGACCATTGCTCTGTAGGTACCGTAAGGTTGAGTACAAGTTTTTGATTTTTAGCTCATGGTAGAAGTTTATGTATACTTTGCTATCAAACTATGGTCCATTATTAGTTATGATTGACTGAGGTATTCCGAACCAGCAGACAATATTCTTTCACACAAACTGGGTGACATCCTTGTCTTTGATGGAAGCGAAGGCTTCAACTTCTATCCATTTGCTAAAGTAGTCAGTGGCAACCAACAACAACTTTTTCTGAGTTGAGGCGGTAGGTAATGGTCCAACTATATCAATTCCCCACTGAGCAAAGGGCCAAGGGCTTGTAATGGAGGCTAAGTCTTGAGTTGCCTCCCTCGATACAGGAGTTTGTCGTTGGCAGTGATCGCACTTCTTAACATACTTTACCAGATTCCGTCCTCATGGTCACACACACCTTTGCGTATGGGCCCCATGCGAGCTAAAGTTCCGCCACTCGCATGGTTTCCGTGACACTCCTCATGAAGGTTATGCTACTATATATTGCCCTACTCGTGGTGAGACACTTAAGATACGTCCGGCCCAAAGATCGCTGTATTAACTACCCGTTTACTACCAAGGGAAAATCACGCCGCCTAGATTCGACTCAGGGCTTCTTGCCTATTATCTCGAAAGTTCCCATGCTCAGATAATGCAATATAGGGACCAACCAAGAGGAGCCTGATTCATCCATCTGACTTACTCGATCCGTTGTAATAGACGATGTCGGTTGGTAGTAGATTGGGAGGAATACAGTTTCTTTTATCGGGATGGTTGTATATCACGCTGCCGCCCGCCTCTCTTTCTACTGAGTCCTCGGGAGATGCCTGCTTCTAAGCCATAAAATTCCTTAGTCGTTGCTTAACCAGGCCCATATACCTGGCCATACGCTAGTCTTGCGATTCGTATTCTTTGTGTACCTGTCCTACTACCAGTTGAAAGTCGCTGTGTATGAGGAGTTTCTCTAATGAAACTGATTGAGCGAGATCGATCCCGGTAATTGTGATTGGGTTTCCATACTCGCCTCATTATTAGACGCGGGGAACTCTATCGCCCACCGACCTATCCTCCCTGACAGTTCAAGCTTATCTATAGTGTTTCGTAGAGGGAGATTGGTCGGCATGATGATAGGGTGTGCCTGAAAATAGAGGTGAAGCTTTTTGGCTTCCAAACCTGTATTAGTGTCATTGCTTTAAGACAGAATATCCAGCTTCGTCGCCGCAGATTTTCTTATGAAGAATATCGATCTCTGTTTTTGGTTTTCATCTTCTTTGAACAAAGTTGTGCTTACCAAGACTTCTGACAATGCTAGGTAGAGATAGAGGTGCCTCTTCGCCTCGGGCTAGTCGTAATTGTGGTTCACGAGGACGCTTTGATTGTCAGTGAAAGCCTAATCGCATTCCCTCATTCCACTGTCCATTTGGCTCCTTTTAGTGGTCATAAAAATGGTCCTAATCGGTTTGTAGAACGATATAAACCGCCTCGAGCTACCAATGGGCCGCTTAGTTGTTGTACTCCCTTCGTGGTCGAGCTCGAGTCCATTATCACTTTAAGCCGACTCCGATTAGCTTCTATTCCTTCAAGTTACTATAAAGCCTAAAAACTTACCCGAATCGACCGAATGCACATTTCTAATGGTTCGCTTTCATACTGGTCGTGCTCTCGCAACAACTCAAAGGTTTCTGTAGATGCTTCATGGTCAGCATTCTTTGACTTGATGAGCATATCGCCTATATAGACTTCCTATGGTCTCACGACAATGAAATTTAAATATCTCTGGTTACCAAGCTTTGATAAGTCGCTCCGGCATTTTTCAAGCTAATAGGCATTACATTGTAACTATATAACCTGTGCGATGTAATGAAGGCCGTTTTCTCCTCGCGGTCGTGCATTGGAATCCGTCCGTCTATACGGGTGCGGAAGCCATCCTTGTGCAATACGCTTCATTGAGGTCCATGTAGTCTACACATATTCTCCACTTACCGCCCTTCTTAGGAACCACCACCACATTAGCAATCCATTCAGGGTACTTTATTTCCCTGATGAAACCTGCCTTTAGAAGGTTGTTTACTTCTGTGTGAATAGTCTAATGGCGGCCCGAGTAGAAACGTCTCACTTTCTATCTTACGAGCTTCACTGCAAGGATTTTATATTTCAAATTGTTTTAGTTACTAACAGGTCGATTCACCATATTCAGTGACTTCCAAGCCTAACATGTCCTGTGTTTTTTAATAACACACCTTGTACTTGTTCCCTTTCTTTACTGGATAAATGTATGTGAACTTCTTTGGCCCATCCAACACTACTATTTCTAGGGGATCCACAAAGATGTACCAACGGGTCCTTCCGCCTCGATCTCGTTAAAGGTTTCATGATTGCTATGCGGATTTTTTAAGGGAGATTCTCATAATTGATCACCCTCTTGCACTCCAAGATAGACAATTGATAACACTATCGTGGAGCAAGCTGATTACTTAAAAAGTTAACCTACCCAACATTAGTCAAATAGCTAACCGTTCGATGGTAGGTCGAGGATAACTTTCATCGAGTGAAGCCAAGTCAACCCAACTATGGCTTTGTAAGGCCCAAATCTTTGACAATTGAGAATAAAATTTGTTAAGTGATCACCCCACATATAAGGAGCAAAGATCCCCTAATATTACTTGTGAAGGCCCGCTGAAGCTGCAGAGGATTCACCAACCGAGTTTAGTACCTTCACGAGAAAGCTTCATTTGCCTTCTCGCAGCCGTAGTTGTAATAAATTCACGGCACCGCTGTGGTCCACTAAAGACGTACATCAAACCATTAATATAGAGAGGAGACTAGCGATTGCGAGCGGCACAATGACTTTATTCGGCCGATCGGAGGAAAGGATACGGCCATCAATCGCCTCGCCATACCTACCGCTTCCCTCGTGTGGACGGGCGTCACAATTCTAGCCTTTCATCGTGGCTACTCTCAAGAGTTTCTTTTGTTAGCGTTTTGATTAATACTAGTCGTCAAACAGACCACCCAATATATAGTTTATGGCTAGTCTAGGTTCTCAAGTGGGTCACAAGTAGTCGCGATTCATTTCACATTCGCCGGTTCTCGCCCTCGTCAATTTCTAACATATCTCCTGAGGTTCCCCGCTTTGATTAGCTTTTCCACCAAGAACTTTAGACTTCAGCACCTATCGGTCTCATGCCCATGATCTCTATGATAGTCAGCAACGCAAAGGGATCTGCTTTTTTTGTGGAAGGATCTTCGTTTAGACGGGCATGCCATTTAACT